>JAPPVO010000031.1:134193362-134402059 GCA_030407325.1 Camellia japonica
ACAAAGTTATAGTGAAGAATTGGTACCCTTTACAATACATTGATGACCTATTTGACCAGTTGTAGGGAGCTCAAGTATTCTCTAAGATTGACTTGAGGTCAGGCTATCACTAGTTAAAGGTAAGGGATGAGGATGTTCCTACGACTGCTTTTAGAACCCATTATGGGCATTACGAGTTCTTGGTGATGCCTTTTGGTCTCACAAATGCACCAGCCGCATTCATGGATTTGATGAACATAGTATTTAAACCCTAGTTGGATAAATTTGTGGTAGTGTTTATTGATGACATCCTAATTTATTTGAAGAGTAAGGAGAAGCATGAGCAGCATGTGACGGTAGTACTGCAGACGCTTAGGGAGAAGAGACTGTATGCAAAATTTAAGAAGTGTGAATTTTGGTTGAGCAATGTATCCTTTTTGGGTCATGTGGTGAGTAAAGATAAGGTATCTGTAGATAGCACGAAAGTGGCAGCAATTGTTGATTGGCCATGAACTACTTCTGTGATAGAGGTACGCAGCTTTCTAGGGCTTACTGGTTATTACAGACGGTTTGTAGAAGGATTCTCCCGTATTGCTCTGCCACTTACCAATCTCACCAGGAAAGGGGTAAAGTTTGAGTGGAATGATGATTGTGAGCGTAGCTTCCAAGAGTTTAAACATAGATTGACATCAGTTCTAATCCTTGCTTTACCGGCAGATGAGGGTGGTTTTGTGATTTATAGTGATGCTTCACGACAGGGTTTAGGATGTGTGCTCATGCAGCATGGGAAGGTGGTTGCTTATGCATCACGACAGTTGAAAGTACATGAGAGAAATTATCCTATGCATGACTTGGAGTTAGCAGTAGTGATTTTCACTTTTAAGATCTGGCAACATTATTTGTATGGAGAGTCATGTGAAATTTACACTGATCATAAGAGTTTGAAGTATATTTTCACACAGAAGGAACTAAATTTGAGGCAAAGAAGATGGCTTGAGTCACTAAAAGATTATGATGTGAATATTTTGTATCATCTGGGGAAGGCAAATATAGTGGCAGATGCCTTAAGTATGAAGGTCGCAGTTGGAGATGTAGCTGTTTTGTCTATTTTGTTTGGTGGAAGACATGAGACGTTTGAGGCTTGAGGTTGTTACGCCTGGTGATAGGACTTATTGTAGTCAATTGACAGTTCAGCCAACCTTGGGAAAACGAATTCGTTTAGCTCAGGAGATTGACCCCCAATGTAAGTGTATTAAAGAAGAGATGGTAGAGGGTAAGCATTTAGACTTTGTGGTCAGTGATGATGGGTTGCTTAGATTCCGTAGCCGAATTTGTGTTCTTGCTGGTGGTGATTTGATAAAGGAGATTATGACGGAGGTGCATAGTTCTAGTTACAACATTCATCCTGGAAGCACTAAGATGTATCGAGATCTTCATGAACATTTTTGGTGGAATGGTATGAAGGATGATATTGTAGAATTTGTGGCTCAGTGTTTCTTTGTCAACAGGTTAAAGTAGAACATCAGAAACCCTCGGGAAAACTACAACCCTTACCTATACCAGAGTAGAAGTGGGATCATATTACCATGGACTTCGTGTGCGGATTACCTCGTACTAGAAGTAATCACGATGTAGTTTGGGTAGTTGTTGATAGATTAACCAAGTCAGCACATTTTATTGCAGTATGGGTGAACTATTCTCTAGCTCAATTTGCACAGTTGTATGTAAAGGAAATTATTAGATTGCATGGTGCACCTGTGTCAATAATGTCAGATCGGAACCCTCGTTTTGTGTCTAAGTTTTCAGGTGTATTACAGTCAGCTATGGGTACTCGGTTAAATTTTAGTTCAGCTTATCACCCTTAGATAGATGGGCAATCGGAGAGGACTATTCAAACCCTTGAAAATATGTTGCGGGTTTGTGCTTTGGAGTAGAGGGTAATCAGGATGATTATTTGCCGCTCATGGAGTTTGCGTATAATAATAGTTATCATTCTAGTTTGGGAGTAGCTCCTTATGAGGCTTTGTATAGAAGGAAATGTACGTCTCCTTTGTGTTGGTATGAGGTTGGTGAGAGGCAAATGTTGGGACCTGATTTGGTGGAGGATGCTATACATAAAACTATCACCATCAGAGAGAGATTATTGACTGCTCAAAGTAGACAAAAAGTTGTGATGATCATCGTAGGAGAGATTTAGAGTTTCATGGGGGGGGGGGATATGGTATTCTTGAAAGTATGACCATGGAAAGGAGTTATCAAGTTTGGAAAGAAAGGAAAGTTGAGTCCTTGATACATTGGACCATTTGAGGTATTGGAGAAGGTTGGTGAGGTTGCGTACCATGTTGCTCTACCCCCTAGGTTGGCAAGAGTGCATAATGTGTTTCACGTGTTGTAGACACCCCATTTTTGACTGTCCTCAAGACTTGGACGTCATCATTTGAACACACGATGATCATCCATGCTCGTGTTCATTTTGAGTTCCCGAAGGTCTCGGCTACGCGCTTTGCCTTAGGATCTCTCAACTTGTCTATTTTGTGCTTGGTTGTGGACCAAGGACTTGTGGTTTTGCTTCTGAGGGAAGAGGGTGGCTTGTTGGCCATCCCTACAACCCATCAGCCAAGCCTTGTGCTTTTCGGCCTTGTTTTCTTGTCATCGGCCATAAGTGGTGGCTGATCGGCACTCTTTTTGGCCGATCGGCACCCTTTTTGGTCGATCAGCCATATCTTTTGGCCGAGACCTTTCCACCTGCTTTTGTAGATATTTTTGTGCCAACTGTGACAGCTGGTGAGCACAGATTTCATCCTCCATACACGTGTATGGAGGGATTGAAACAAGTCTCAAGCTTGCTCAACAAGCTTGAGATTTGATTTTCTATAAGAACGGAGACCCCTCTCCCTTTCCAGAGGTTCTGAAATCTTGATATAGAAGATTTATATCACTCTCTCTCTATATTTCCTCTCTCTCTCTCTCTCTCTATATTATATATATATATATTTGCACTTGTTTGTGCTCAAAAGTATAATTTCTTCACACTTTTGCACTAAAGCTCCTAGTGAAACACCATACTCTTGTTGTTGAGGTACTTCAGGTTTTGTTTGAACTCAAAGTTTGGTTTTTAGCTCAGAAAGTTGCTGAAGTTACCTCTTTGAAGTTGTTCTACAAGGGTGAGTCACTAACCTTCTTTTAAGCTTTGTGTTCATTGCTTACTTAGCCTTATTTGCATGCTTATTTTGGCTTAACTCTTAACTGTAAAAAGCTTCATTTTCATGTGTTTGAAATGATTGTTTAAGGTCTTGTTGGTGTTGGGGGTGATCTACCCCCTTGAGTGCCTTGTTTTGCCTTGTTTTGGGCCACCCCTTTAGGCTTTTGTTTTAGCCTTTGTTTGACCTTTCTACCACTGAATTCCAGAGGAATTTCAGTGGTGGAAAGTGTGTTTTGAGGCCTTAAATAAGAGAGGGCCCCTCTCCTTGTGTCTTGCATGCTTGTATAGATGGCTCATCAAAGTAGCATGTTTGTCTAGCATGTATTGGTTCCATTTCAGCAAGTTTTTGGCATTATTTTAGCATGCCTCAACTATGTTTTAGGTTGGTTTGATAGCATTTTGCATGCTTCACATACTTGTAGTGCAATCTTGCATGATAGCCTAACATGTATTGTGTGTTTGAACCATCATTCAAGCATGTTTTGGCGTAACTTCAAGAAGCTTTTGGCCATGTTTTACCATGCTTAAGGTCTGATTTGTGTTGTTTTGGTCATACATGCATTGCTTTGTATAGCCATGGTTCATTCTAGCTCATTAGCCTTGAGTTTCCAAGCCACTAGCATGCATTGCTTGGGCTATTCACATGATTTGGCATCATTTGTTATGTGATTTCAGAGCATGTTTCATTGCCATGCCCTCACATTTGTCACTCTTTCCATGCTTTGAGGAGTTGGTTCTTTATGCCTTAAGAATAAGCCATTGCGTATGCCATTTGTCACTCTTTCCATGCTTTGATGTTTAGCATGTTGTTGCATGCTTGTTAGATAGCATGTTGTTGCATGCTTGTTCCATTCTATTGTTGTTGCATGCTTGTTGCATTGCATGTTGTCGCATGCTTGTCGCATTGCATGCTTGTTGCATTGCATTGTGTGTGCATGCCTTGCACTGCATTGTGTTTGGATAGGGTGTTAGTCCAAACACGAGGAACGATGGACGTTTCATACTTGAAGTGATGAAACGTGCCACATTTCTCGGTCGCCGACCCTCTTGATCAAGCATGATAGAGGTTAGGGCATTTTTGTGCCTTTTGTGCATTCATGTGATATTGATTTGTGCAACTCGGCCTCTTTGGCCATCATGCACTGAAATGCGTGATTGATGGCTCAAGAGCCGAGCACTACACTCCTTTGAGCTTTAAACATGATAAGGAGTATGGTTGCACACACATTTTCTTGCAAATACACTACCATGCCTCTGTTAGTGCTCTGTTGCAGTAAAAGGAGAAGTTTGCAGGAAGAAGTGGCCAATCGACTATCAAGTGTGCCGATCGGCTATCAATAATTGGCCGATAGCCTCGAATTTGGCTGATGACCATTATTCTTTGGCCAATGGCCATTCCCCTTGGCCGACTACCCCTCAGATTGTTCCTAAGGTAGATCAGAGGCATCTTGGAAGTTGGCACAATTTTTAGAAGCCCAGAAGTGTGCAAACAGAGGCACCATGAGGCACGACAGTGGATTTCCGAGTGAAGCCGACGGAGCATGCTTCTCTTCCTTGCCTGCAAGGCCATTTCACTGCTTTTGATTAGTTTGCATGATTAGTCATTCAATTTGTTGTGTAATATCTCAACTAGCTTAGTATAGCTATTTGTTTCGATTCGGTTGTGTAATAATTAATTAGCTAAGTTAGTTAATTAGTTTGGTTTGTAATAATTAGTTTAATTAGCGCAGCTAGTTAGCTTATTATTCGGACCCTCCGTCGAGAGGGCGAATTTTGTAATAAGCGTGCGTATGTGTGATGCATGTCTTCCAACCCCACATCTTTCTCCCTTTTACTTAACTGCTTTCGATGGTTAGTTTTAGGGCATATTTCAATTAGCATCCTTATGCTTGCATGCGTGCATCCATTTATCTATTTTGCATGCACCGGGCTCAGCGCATCATGCTAACTGCATTGTATTTCAATTCCAATTTAAATACATGTTATCTAGTTGCATTCACATGACATCTTAGAATAGCCGAGCCTATCTTTGTTTCATTTTGCATGTGTTGCATTAGGCATTCTTAACATAGCTAGGATCATGCATGATTTCTAGCTAGCTTCTTTTTTGGCTCGGAATACACTGTGAGTGTTTTCGCTTTAGCATCCCTGCATGAGATGTGTATGTTGCCATGTTAGCATGCTTGCCATGAGGCTAACTGCTTAAGTGATTAACTGCTTGAATGCCCGTGGGTGAAGGTTGGATTGCTTGAATTAGAACAATTCATCAAAATGTGTGTTTTAAGCCCACTTGAGAGTGGCAAAACCATGTTTTCTAAGCCCATTTGAGGGTGGCAAAATCCACGACTTAGCCTACTTGCGAGTAGCACCTCTAAACAGTTTTCAAACAAATGAACATGAAATGTTTTGTTCCAACTTAGGCAATCTAGTCCATACTTGTATGCTGTGCGCATCACATAGTAATTCTAGGTTAATAACCGGAATAAGAACACATGTGTTTTCAAAAACAAAATATTATGTTAGTAAAGGCTGATCTTTGATCAGGCGAGCGGGGGTGCTCATTGCATGACCTTCCCCTCTCGTACCCAAGTTCCCGAGCTGAGGCAACTTTGATGATGACGGACACATGGCCTTAGGCACGAGTCAGGATTTCCTAAATTTCCCAAAATAAAACATTTAGGTGGCGACTCTGTATTTGGCAAAGCAGTCCATGTTTGGCACTTCTTTATTAAAAATTGATTTTTCAAAAACGATTTGCCGGATTTGGACTCTTTGGTGATTTATCAGTCTCACATTGCACTTTGTGAGATTAGATTCAGAACCGTGACGCGAGTCCGAACTGTAGTGGCTAAGAACAAAACAATTTGCGCCTTCGCGCGCGAAGAGCAGAGTTCCGGGGCGGTCTGCACGTGTCTATGCTGAGAAAATATGTGCAGAGTCCGTCGCATGTGATAGATTATGAGCCGCTTCAAATTAGAGAGGATTTTTCGAATGAGGAGATGCCTGTTCTGATTTTGGATTCGAAAGAGAAAATGTTACATACAAAGGCCATTAAATTGGTTAAGGTACTGTGGCGTAATCATCTAGTCGAAGAGGCAACTTGGGAGTGCGAGGAAGAGATGCGTGAGAAGTACCCACATCTATTTTCATGATTTACTCAGGTTAGTTTCGAGGATGAAACTTTTCTTTTTTGGGGGGGGGGGGGGGGCGGAAGAATGTGAGAACCCGAATATACAAATCAAGTAAATAATTAAATAATAATAATTTCACAATCTCAAATATTTTGATGGTGAATATTAAAGTGCAAATTAAATATTTGGAGGGTCTTTTAATTAATTTTAAAACCTGAAATAAATTTATGGTAGAAGTCTTTAATTAGAGTTAAGATTTATTGTTAAGAAATAGTAATAATATAATAGGCAACAAATTATTAAGTATATTTTGATCTAATAGTTATATTTAATTTAATTGGTGAAAAGATTAAAAAAAAAATAGAATAAAATATAATAAAGAAATGTGGGAGTAGATGTTTGTGAGGAAGCTTAGGGTTTTATGTCCACTCTATCAGATCATAGGTCTCCATAACTGAGAGAGATTGAAAGAAAAAAAAAAGTTGCAATCAAAGAAGAACTTTTGGGTGTGTAGTAGGGTTCTAGCTTTTTTCTTTATTTTATTTTTGTTCTTTATCCTTATTCTATTCTATGATTTAGTTCATTGATGGAGAGGTTGTAGGTGTACGTATTTTATGTATATATATATATACTGTTAAAAAATCTGAGGAGTTAAATTCATGTATAAAGAATGGGTGTAATTCTTAGTCCAAAAATTCTGCACAGAATCACAAACTTTAAAAACCAAGAAATCATATCAAATGGATGAATTTTGAACTGAAATTTTTACAGTAGATTAATTACATATTTAATTGTATACCAGGATTTTCTTATAATTTTTGGGAGTCAAAATCTATATTAACTGGTGCGTTCAAATCTGTCCAGAAAACTGGTTTAAAATAGTTACTTCGGAAGTATCGTTCTCTTTTGGTATAAATCCAAAAATTATCAAATCAGCATCATTAAAACCGGTTACGAGTCTAGTTTCTTACATTTTTGGCATTGCATTGATTGCTTGTGTATACTAAGAGAACCATTAATTTCTTTAAAGTGCTGCAGAAAACAATCTGTTTGGGCATAATTAATTGTAAATAATTATTTTGTTAAGAAAATCAAGTGAAACCAATTGGGTTTGAAACTTAAGATATATTAGTTGATATCTGGAGGGTTTTGGAATTTTTTGAACAGCGTGGAGTGGGTTTTTAATTTTCAAAGTTAGCGAATAGATTGGGAAAACTTGTTTAAAAGTCTATTTTATCTTAAAATTACTTTAATTAAGTTTCGATCTGAACCCATGTCTTGTG
Source organism: Camellia japonica (assembly GCA_030407325.1). Taxonomy (NCBI): domain Eukaryota; kingdom Viridiplantae; phylum Streptophyta; class Magnoliopsida; order Ericales; family Theaceae; genus Camellia; species Camellia japonica. Next base: position 134,200,958 of record JAPPVO010000031.1, read on the forward strand.
TAATTTTAGACCATGGAGAACATTAGCTTAGGTAATATTTAAGAGTAACGGTGAGTTGGGTTGCACCGTGTTAGTGCGTTTTAGTTTGGGATTACCTAGTTCTTATTCTTTAGTATTTTTAAATTAGTACTGACATGTAGTTTTCATACTTGGTTCAGGGCACTAGTTGGACTTTTATACTTTATTCGAGGATTACATTGTTCCATTTTCAGGTGAGTAGTTGCATGCTACATATTTTTATAAATGTTCCCTATCCTAAATTGTTGGAAAATTGAATTACTGTTTCAGGATTAAATTGTTTTGATAAATTATTATAGTATCAATGGAATTAAATTATTTCAGAAACATGTGTAAACCTGGCATACTGTAGACTATTTGTTATGGTCTCATGTTTATAGGCCATTCTTATGTTAAGACGAGGAGATCTTCGTTATTTTTGAACAAGCTTGTTATTGACTTTGGATATTCATTTCTCCGAAGGAACTGCAGTGGCCCTGGCGCTTAACATTCCTCACATTAGCCTTATAGAAGTTGGCACGACATATTATGTTTAGTGATATCTAATCTTCAATGGGAACTATTCTCCACCAATCTTCCTCTATATTTCTGAAGTACGAGATGTAAGAGCTTTTTTCGTTGCTTGGTCTGTGCATATTGATAATTTGATGTTATGACATAGTTTTTGAGAGTTACTTGGGCTTTCAAACTGAAAACAGCTGCGGAGGAATGGGGTGGATTTCAAGTTGCATTTTTGCAGTGAAATTAAACTTTAGCTTGTCTATAATTATGTTGATACAATTTAAGAGGTCATTAGGTTCTTTTAAATGTCGTTCAATGTTGATGCATTCATAGCTCTCCCTCTCAGATAGTGGTGCCACTTGACCATGCCAAACGGAAAATGGAGGATTATGGATACCCATTGTTGAACCCTTTTTATTTTATTTTATTTTATTTTCTTTATTTTTTTTGGTAAAAAGAAGATACCCACAGTCAACTATTGTCTTGTATGCTGCTAATTAGATGAGAAGAAACCCATAAATTTGATGAGAGATTGCAAATTAAGTAGCTTTTGATTTGGTCCGTTAGGGTGAAAAGTTCCTAAATTACTGGAAATTTTGCACGAGGCCACAAGCTTGCAAGATCTGAATATGAAAGGGGTTTGATCTTAGTAGGATGGGTCAAGACGTTTATCATCAGTGCCTTAAATTGTATATATGAAATTTCAAGGATATTATTTTTGTTTTTGTTGCAACACTTGGACTCATATTTCCCATTTGGTTTACAAAAAAAAAAACTGCATCAGCCCAAAATTGCACCAATCCAAACCAACTCGTGTGGTTTGAGAAGGTGGGGGGTTGAGTTTGGTAGGTTCGATTATAAGAATCGGTTGCTTGGCCTGCAGTTTAAAATTTATCAATCCTATATGCAAAAGTATGTTGCACTTAATCATTTACAATCTCTTCTTAACCCTACAACAAACATTGATTTCCCTAACATAAAAGTTAAGGTAAAACAAATATACTCTTTGTGGTTTGTTTAGAATATGAATTACTTTATATAGTTAGAAAAATTACAAATATCTCTTTGTCATAATTTTTTATTTAACAAAATTAACTGAAAAAATAAAATTTCTAATTGTTTTCTTGTATAATAATAAAATTATCTTAATTATTAATTGAAATATATTTATGATATCATTAAAAATTGTTAACTGACTTGATAATTTATTAATAAAAGGGTTATTTGTTATGAAATTAGAAATTTCAAGGGGCAAAATATAATTTTTAAAACCATAGGGCCGATTCGTATTTTAAACAAATTTTAGAAAATGTATTTAAAATTTACCCTAGAAAGTATTTTTTTTTTAATTCCAAAATTTCTTAAGCAAAAAGGAGAAAGGAAATAAAAAAACATGAGAAACGTATTTATCTTATTTTAGGAAATGACTTGTTGAAAATTGGCTCATGATTTATTGTCATGGGTACTTTATGATTTTATGTTTGCAAGAGAGATGTGCTTCTAGAGGCTTTGGGAAATTTGGAATTGAAGAGCAATCATCTTGGAGTGGGTTTACTATGCTTTCAGTAAATATGCTCTTTCCCCTTGGCTACCCAATGTTATGTAATGCAGTTGGACTCTCATGTCGATTTCAATGAATATCCTTTTTACGAAAACAAAATTTTTCATGTTAGGCAAGAAGATAATAAGTTACAAATTTTTCTCAGTAGGACATATATTTTTAGAAAGAAAAAAAATGAGGTGATTTTTGAAAGGGATGTATGAGTAATCTCTATACTAAAGGCAAACTTCGAAATTTCCTTTTTTCTTTTTGATATCTGCAAAATGATTTTTAATTTGGAGTATATGTTAAAATTTAATCTAAGCTGTTAATTCACATCTAAAACGCTAGATGAAAAATGACATATAGTGTCGTTTCAGATATACCATAACACCGGAAAATGCGTTGCTAAAAGATATTACTACGTTTTTCAAACGCTGAAGGGTTGTTGTTGTCTTATCCTTTTAACACTTTTAAACGTTGCCAATGTTGAATGTGGCGTTTTAGAAACGTCACTAAATGTTTGACAGAAGGTAACAAAATGACATTTTTGACTATAAGGTGGTGAGAAGTGAAAGCTGGGGAGGGCTTTAAAGCGGCTTGAAACTTTCTTGGCTTGGAACAGCTGCTTCACAGATTAATACATTTTCTTCTTTCGCAATTGTACTAACACTACAAGAAAATTAACCTTTGACAGCGTTGTGTTAACAGCATGCATCAAATGCATGTCATAATTAGTGTATTTTATGACATATTTTTTGTAAGCCGTTAATGCTTTGTCAATAATGACATATATATTATGTAAGCTGTTGATTGTATGTTTATCACATGCAAAAATATGCCGCAAAAAATGTACACTTTTACTATTTGCAAAGTTTGTCATAAAATATTTGTACTTAAGATGACATACACTTCATATCGTAAAATATCATAGCTTTACACGGCATGCATTAAAAATCGAAACTAATTATTTCCACTTCCAAAAAAGTCATAATTTCATAAATTAATAAGTGATTTTTATTATTTTTTATTTTTTCATCAAATTATATTTTAATTATAAATTTATAAAAAAAAAAACCATTTATGGAACTTGTACTTAAATATTTATAAATTTATAGTAAATATTACAAATTTTTATTTTTTTCAATAAACTAGATATTCTACTTATAAATTATATTTTCTTTTCAATACCAAAACAATTTATAAACTTCCAATTAAATAATCTTTTTTGCTTAAAATTTCACCAAATAAATAGACTAAAAAATAATTTATTTACCTATATTATTATTAAAAGTGAACATCTCATCTTTCACTTAATTTATTAAAGGGTTGTTTGGAATGTTCTAAATAAGTGCACTTTTTGACTTTTTATGTGTAACGCCCTCAAAATAATAACAATAAACCCATCAATATAGACATGCATTGATATATAAAAGATCAACAACCCTCTATTCATCAGAGTAATTCATTACAAAAGTATTACATGTTAACAACAAAAGCAAATGCCCTACGGGCTTACAGCTTTCCAAGTTAACACTTGGTTACAAAAAGGAGAGTGCTAACTCAATTACACATTAAGCCCTTGGCTTGAATCTACATGTAATACATCGAAAGAAAGTAAAACAACAAAAAGGTCTGTCCGCCTCTAGCCTCCCAAGCTATGTCCTTGGAGGTGGCATGCTACCTGTACCTGAAAATGATGCCCCATATAGGGTGAGCCACAGCCCAGTAGAAATACACTAAACCAGCTATGAACAATGACTAAAAGATTAGCAGTTGATAGATGGTCTACACCTTTACATTCTTTCAAAACACATTTCAGTTTCATGACCTTAAAGTCCATGTTCCATTTCATTTTCCGTTTCTTTTCAACTTTGAGTTTGAAAACAAGGCTCAACACTTAGCCAGATAATTTAATGAGTTTGTGACTCATCTTTAAAACACTTTCGAAATTCATGATGGATACACATTTTGGTGCTGTATCATTAACTCCCAAACCACTTCCATACTTCACTAACGATACACATTTTGGTGCTGTATCAACATAACATAGAAACATTTCTATACTTCACAATTGATAAAGATATACATTTTAGTGCTATATCAAATCAATTCAACACTTGATACACATTGTAGTGCTGTATCAATGTCAAACAAAATCTGGTTTAGAGGTCCATCCCCTATCTTCCCCTAAACCGTGGAGTACATCCCCTATCTCTTTCCACACAACATATGTATATAAACATAGATCATATACAATCAATCAATACATAAAGTTAATGTATTACTCCTACCGCTATATTCAATAGCATACTCAATTGATTAGTTTCAGTTTGCCTAATCATCATGCATTGTCTACAACAATTAAGACTATCCTCCACCGATAACCCAAAGCAATTATTTCTATACCAAAAATAAATGCACCAAATGGATATATAATCAACATTTCAACTAGGTGAGCGATGAATAAATCTAACTACACCCTTTAATCCCATACACATCCAATTCCAACATTCTCAATTCAATTCCTCTTTTCTTCAAATTAATTATACCAATTAATTTATCAATGTAATTAGGGCATTTCCCATAATTAACATCACAACCCTAAGGTTCCATTTTCACTAATAATCCAATATTGATCTGATTTCTCTATGCTAAACATGCATATAGGTTTATATAAACAAAACCCCAACTTTTGTAAAATTACACAAAAGACCCAAACTTTCTCATAATTACATAACAATCTCCAACATATCAAAATACCAAAATTCAAAGACAAAGCTCATAAAGAGGTATAGGATATCCCTACCTCGAAGTTTGAGCTCAAACGGAGATGAAGATCAAAAACCAACGTGCTCCAAATCCCAAGTTTTTCAAATTAAAACGAAGCCCTCAACCCACTCTATCTTTTTAATAAAGGACTAAGGGTAGAAACTCACTCTAGATAGATCAAACCATAGAGAGAAGACAAGTATAGAGAGAGAGAGAGTCGGATCTAGGGCTTGATAGAAAAAAGAGAGATGAAAAAGTGATGTTTAATTCGCTGCTACGATTTGATATATAACAGGCTCGTTCGAGCGAAGGATTGGTCGCTCGAGCGAAGAAAGTCTCGCTCGAGCCAACAACTCGAAGCTTCAGGTCTGCAACCCAGAAGCACGCTCGAGCGACAGAATGCTTGCTCGAGCGAGGAAACTCAAAACATACACCTCGCTCACTCGAGCGAAGGAAAGCTCGCTCAGGCCAAGAAACACAGCTCTCAGGTCAAAATGAGACGCAGACGCATGCTCGAGCGCAAGACTTCTCGCTCGATCCACCAGACACAAAACTCAACTCTCGCTCGAGCGACCAAACCCTGGCTCGAGCGAAGGATCCAAAACAAAGAGCTCGCTCGAGCGACAAACTGCTCGCTCGAGCGAAGGACCAAAATTCTGGGCAGCAACCTTTTGTTCCCAAACACAACCAACCTGTAACAAACCTGCCCAACACATCCTATAACTCAAATACAAAGTATGAAAGGACGTAAACAAGATTTAAACAACTGCTAACATCCACGGACACAAGTCCGGATCACTGTACAACAAGGGGTAAAACCCGGGATCGCTATATTATGAAATATGGGTTGAGTTTGAAGTGATGTGGTAGAGAGGTGATATGACTTAAATAAGATGACGTGACTTAAATAGGATAGTGAATTTTTGACTTTTTTAATATATGCCAAACAAGGCCTAAAAATACTTTCACCAAACATAAAAAATATATTATAAATTCAAAATAAAAATTTATATTTTAATCACAGCAATGTGGGCTCACAACCCTAGTTTATTATTATTCTTGCAGTCACATTCTTTTATTCTCTCCACTTTCTCTATGTTGTCTCTCCCAATTCTCTCTTGTTCATCGTGTCTCTCTGTATCGCCATTGGAGCATCACTGCCATCACCATCTCGCACAGGTATTGTTTATTTTCCCCGAACTGTTCATCCTCTCTCTCTATCTCTCCTTTGCCCCCAATTTATTAGGGTTTATTTTCGTACGTAACTTCTCAATTGTTCAGTGGAAGAATAATCGATTGGTCAAAGTCACCGTCTCTCTGTGTCTCGTCATTGAAGCAATATTGTCTTCCTCTGTGTCTGCATCGCCATTGCCATCACCATCTCTTTCAAGTATTTCCTCTCTCTCTCTCTCTCTATGTTCCTCTCCCTATTCCTTCAATTCACCATTGGAATGATTTTAGCACCATTTGAATTATCTAATTTTGATTCTAGATTTGTAATTTGAACCAATTCGAAAATGGACTCTATGTTGAAGGTAGCAAGCATCGATTTGGATCATATAGATTGATTTTGTTTGTCTCATATGTTGGAATTCCTTTTTTGTTCGAAAGTTTTTATGTGTTTCTATTCATTTAACTTATCTAGTTTTCATCTATTTGTTCATTTTAAAAATAGTTTTTAGCTCCTTGGATCCAATTTGTGTATTTTGCACACCAGATGTTTGTTATTATATCAATTTGAATTAGAGTTGGAACATGTCTATTGATGACTATTGATGATTGCTTGGGTGTTTTTTCATTTGTTTCCTAATCTTGTATCGATGATTGGGGCTGTTAGGCTTTTGTGTCTATGAGTTTTAAGTAAAAAATTCTATATATAATTCTACCAAAATTGTAACATTTTGCATGAAATATATATGAAAAATGTTTGGAACCCCCACAAAAGAGGACCCTCATGACCCCCACGACCCCCACTGATGTATTGGCTATTGATGTGTTTGAATTTTTTTTGAGAGTTGTGTCTGATAGTGACATGAATGGTTTAGATCATTTTGGGGGTTCTGAGGGTTGTGTTTTGTGGGGGTCTCTATCATTACTGAATATCTATATCTATATATATATATATTCCTCTCTCTCTCTCTCTCTCTCTCTCTCTCTTCGTTTGAAAATGGAAAAAATTAGGTGTTTGGAAGAGTATAATGGACTTAGAATGCAAGGAATTCAATGTCAAGGATATTGTAAGGATTAATAATCTATTTTAATAGTGGGAAATGGGCATAGATTGAATTGGGAATTGGTCACTAAACTTAAAATATCCAAGGCTATATACGATCTCAAATGTGAAGGATGAGTTTAAGCTTTAAGATTTAGGGTTTAAGATTTTAAGGTTTAGAGTTGGGGGTTTAGGGGTTTAGTGGTTTAGAGGTTGGGATTTTGGGTTAACGGTTTGGGATTTAGGGTTTATGTGTTAGGGTTTTGGGTTTAGGGGGTTTGGGGTTAGGGTTTGGGATTTAGGGTTTGGGGTTTGGGGTTTAGGGTTTATAGTTTAGGATTTAGGTTTAGGGTTTTGGGTTTGGTGTTTATGGGTTTAGGGTTTATAGTTTAGGATTTAGGTTTAGGGTTTGAGGTTTTGGTGTTTAGGGGTTTAGGGATTTTAGGGGTTTAAGGTTTAGGGTTTTGGGAGTTTAGGGTTTTGGATTTTCGGGTTTAGGGTTTAGGGTTAGGTGTTTTAGGGTTCGGGGCTTTAGGGGTTTGGGGTTTGGGGTTTTGGATTTGGTGTTTGGGTTGAGGTTTGGGGGTTGGGGGTTTAGGATTTGGGGTTTTGGGGATTAGGATTTGGGATTAAGGTTTTCGGTTTGGGGTTGGGATTTAGGGTTTGGGGGTTTAGGATTAGTGTTTGGGGTTTGGGGTTTAGGGTTTATGATTTAGGGTTTTGGGGTTTGAGTTTTGGGTTTTGGAATTTTGGGTTTCGGGTTTAAGGGTTTTGAAACCCCAAACCCTAAACCTTATCCCTAAACCCTAAATCCTAAAATCTAAACCCCTAACCCCAACCCCCAACCACTAACTCCTAACCCCTAACCCTGAACCCTAACCCCTAAATCATAAATCCTAAACCCCCGATCCAAAACCCTTGAGCCCGACCCTAGACCCTAGACGCTAGACCCCCGACTCTAGACCTTAGACCCTAAACCCTAATAGACCCTAAATCCTAAACCTTATATCCTAATAGACCCTAAACCCTAATAGACCCTAGACCCTAAACCCTAGATCCCAAACCCTAAAACCCCAAACCCCAAACCCCAAACCCCAAAACCCAATTCCCAAACCCCAACCCCGAGCCCCAAACCCTAATAGACCCTAGACCCTAAACCTTAATAGTTCCTGGACCCTAAACTCTAATAGACCCTAGACCACAGACCCCAATGCCCAAACCCTAACCCTAACCCTAACCCTAACCCCAAACCCTAAAAAGTGAACCCCCTGAAAACCCTCTAACCTCCAAACTCAAAACCTAAAACCGAAAACGCAAATCCCAAAATCTAAATACCCCCAAACCCTAAATCCTAAATCCTTAAAACCCCTAAAACCCCAAAACCTAAACCTCAAAACCTAAACCCAAGCCCCAAACCCCTAAAACCCTGACCCCTAAACCCCTAAACCCTGAACCCCAAACCCTAAACCCTAACCCTAAACTCTAATCTCTAAACCTTAAACCCTAAACTTTAACCCTTAAAATCCTAAACCCTAACCCCCAACCGCCAACCCCAAACCCTAAACCCTAACTCCTAACCCTAAACCCTAAAAAACCCTTAACCCTTAACCCAAAACCCCAAACCCTAAACCCTAAACCCCAAACCCTAAAAGCTAAACCCCGAACCCCCAAAACCCCAAAACCTCAAACCCTAAACCCAAACTCCAAAACCCTAACCCTACCCTAAATCCAAACCCCAAAACCCTAACCCCCAACCCTCAATACCCAAACCCCCAACCCCAAACGCCAAACCCTAAATCGAACACCTAAACCCCAAACCCAACACCCAAACCCCTAACCCTCAAACCCCAAACCCTAAACCCTAAACCCCTAAATCCCTAAACTAAACCCCTAAAACCCTAAACTAAACCCTTAAACCCCAACCCCCTAACTCTAACCCCCAACTCGCAAACCCTAAACCCTAAACCCTTAGGGTTTAGGGTTTGATGATGATGATGCGTGGACGCTCTTGAGCAAGATGCCAAGTACGGCAACCGCGTCCAGAGCGAACACGATATTCATATCATTGGGTTGCGGAAGTTTGAAGAAATTATTAGGATCAACATCGGCTCGCAATAATGCGGCAAAGAGGTCTCTCCAGCCACGCACTAGTGCCAGTATCCAATAAGGGGGTAGCGAAGAACTGCTGCTGTTGAATGTGGCTGCGAGAAGGTTGGAGATACGAGTGAATGTAATCGATTCGTAGATCATTTGAATCACGATGATCAGTGACTTCATGTGATCTGCGTAGGAGATCGTGGAGGTAGTCAGATCATTTACGGCATTAGTGAGTGCGGTCGGGCCAAGCGCTATGTTATTCATACCTTGTCCGGAAACATGTTCCAGGGCATTGTAGCCGCTATCGTAACCTAAGAAAGTGGATCCGGGAATTAGATGTGGACAAGTAGGAGAAGTATGCTCGAACTCTAACCACTCCTCAGAATTCTCCAATTGGTGGGCGTCCAAGTGGAGGTTATCCCGTCAAATCCTTAGCTTGATCCAATGATTGTTGGTTCGCAGTATGATTTTGAACCATCGAGTGGATGGATTCTGCTGAGCGGAAAGTATGGGAATATTGTGTGAAAATGTCTCTCCCAATTCAACGCGCAGGTCCTCAATGAAGTCCCTGTAAGCTTCACTACTCCTTTAAATGTTGAACTCCTTTGTGAATTCTGCCATTGACATTAATAATCAATCAATAGAAAAATATAAAAATAGTAACTCATTGTAGTGCTTGTAATTATCCTTTTCAACGTTGAATTCCACCATTAACTCAATTGAATTCTGCCATTGACAATAATAATAAATCAATAACTAAAATAATAATAATAAAATACTAGTAATAAATAATTTTTATTTTTCTCATCTCAGGCATTATTGTCAAATAATAAATAAAGTGAATCATATGATTTACAATTCAATATTTTAGTAGTGAATCATACGATTCACTATTCAATATTTTAGCAAAACGATTCACGATTCGATCCAGATTTGACAATAATTCCTGAGATAAGAAAATGAATATTATTTATTACTAGTATTTAATTATTATTATTTTAGCTTTTAATTATTATTATTTTAGCCATTGATTTATTATTATTGTCAATGGCAGAATTCAACTGAGTTAATGGTGGAATTCAACGTTGAAAAGGATAATTACAAGCACTCCATTGAGTTATTATTTTTATGTTTTTCTATTGATTGATTATTAATGTCAATGGCAGAATTGAATTCAGTTAATGGCGGAATTCACAAAGGAGTTCAACATTTAAAGGAGTAGTGAAGCTTACAGGGACTTCATTGAGGACTTGCGCGTTGAATTGGGAGAGGCCTTTTCACACAATATTCCCATACTTCCCGCTCAGCAGAATCCACCCAGTCGATGATTCAACGTCATACTACGAACCAACAATCATTGGATCATGCTGAGGATTCGACGGGACAACCTCTACTTGGACGCCTATCAAATGGAGTTTTTGAGGAGTGGTTGGAGTTCGGGCGTACTTCTCCTACTTCTCCACATCTAATTCTTGAATTCACTTTCTTGGGTTACGATGGCGGCTACAATGCCCTGAAACGTATTTCCGGACAAGGCATGAATAACATAGGCCTGTGCTCGACCGCACTCACTAATGCTGTAAATGATCTGGCTACCTCCACGATCTCCTTCGCAGATCACGCGAGGTCATTGATCATCGTGATTGAAATGATATGCGAATTGATTAGATTCACTCGTATCTCCGACATTCTTGCTGCCACATTCAGCAGCAGCAGTTCTTCGCCACTCTCTGATTGGATGCTGGCACTAGTGCGTGGCTAGGGAGACCTCTCTGCTGCATTCCTGCGAGCTGATGTTGATCCGAATAATTTCTTCCGACTTCTGCAACCCAATGATATGAATATTGTGTCCGCTCTAGACGTGGTTGCCATACTTGGCATCTTGCTCAGGAGCGTCCGCGCATCATAATCATCAGTCCCCAAACCCTAAATCCTAAGGGCTTAGAGTTTAGGGTTTGGAGATTGTGGGTTAGGGGGCTAGGGGTTAAGGGGTCGGGGTTTGGGGTTTTGGATTTAGGGTTTTAGGGGTTTAGGGTTTGGGTGATGGGGTTTGGTGTTTGGGTTTAGGGTTGGGGGGTTGGGCGGTTTGGGGTTGGGGTTGAGAGTCGGAGGTCGGGGATTTAGGGTTTGGGGTTAGGGGGTTAGGGTTTCGGGTTTTGTATAGGGTTTAGAGTGTTAGGGTAGGGTTTGGGGATAGGGTTTGGGGTTTTGGCATTCAGGGTTCGAGGTTTGGGGGTTCAGGGTTTAAGGTTTCGGGGTTTATGGTTTAGGGTTGGGGTTTTAGGAGTTTAGGGTTTAGAGTTTTGGGGTTTAGGGTTTGCGGTTTTGGTGTTTGGGGTTAGGAGTTTTGGGTTAGGTTGGGGTTTTAGGAGTTTAGGGTTTGGGGTTTTTGGGTTTACGATTTACGGTTTTGGAGTTTAGGGTTTGGGGTTTTGGGTTAGGGTTTCGGGTTAGGGTTTAGGATTTGGGTTGGGGTTGGAGGTTTCGGGTTCGGGTTCGGTTTTCGGGGTTGGGGTTAGGGTCAGGGTTTTGGGTTTTGGGTTTAGGGTTTAAGTGTTAGGGGTAAGGGTTATGGGTTGAGTGTTAGGGTTAGGAGTTGAGGGTTGAGGGTTTTGATCTTTTTGGGTTGTTAGGAGGTTAGGGTTTAGGGTTTATGATTTTTAGGGTGTTTAGGGTTTTTAGGGGGTTTAGGGGTTTGGGGTTAGTGGTTGGGGTTTGGGGTCTTTAGGGTTTCGGTTTTTAGGGGGTTGGGGGTTTAGGGCTTTAGGTGTTTTATGGGGCTTAGGGGGTCTAGGGTTTAGTGTTATTTTTAGGATTTTTTAGGGTTGAGGAATTTTTGGGGTTTAGGGTTATGGGTGGTTTAGGGTTTAGGGTTTTTTATGGTTTGGGTTTTGGGGGTTAGGGTTTGGTTTTGGTTGGGGTTGAGGTTTGGGGTTAGGGTTAGGGTTTCGGGTTAGGGTTTTGCTTTTAGGGTTTGGGGTCAGGGGTCAGGGGTTAGGTATTTAAGATTTGGGGTTTAGGGTTTGGAATTTTTTGTTTCGGGTTTGGGATTTAGGGTTTTGGATTTTGGGTTTTGGGTTCGGCGTTTGGTGTTTAGGGTTATTGGTTTGGGGTTTGGGGTTTTGGATTTTGGATTTTTGATTTTTGGATTTTTGGTTTTTAGGGTTTTTACGGAATTAAGGTTTAGGGTTTAAGGTTTTGGATTTTTAGGGGGTTTAGTGTTTTTAGGAGTTTTTGGGTTTAGGATTTAGGGTTTGGAGTTTAGTGGTTAGGGGCTGGGGATTGGGGTTTGGGGGGTTTTGGAGTTTAGGGTTTTAGAAGGTTTGGGGTATAGGTGTAATACCCTTGTTCTGTATTATGTTAATAGGTTCCTAACATGAGCTTGATTATGTGTTTAGCATGATTTCATATGTCATTATGTGAATATACTTGATTTTGAAGTTCTATCTGTTCATCGTAGGAATATCTGTTTGAATAATCTGCTTTGGAAATTAAATTGAGGGCCCTATCGGTCACAGAACCCGAAATTGATTACGCCATTGTGATTAGCGTAATTTTTAGAGCCTACGGTGAAATTTAATTGAAAATTGATTCGGGTCAGATTAAATTGATTTATTTAATGGCTTTGTGCTCAAATTGTTTAATATTATTATATTGACTTAGTGGGACTTAATGTATTTGAGCACTACACCTCATATAGCGACCCCGGTCTTTTCCCATTTGATTATTGTATCCGGACTTATGTTCCGTAGGTTATATTATCATATTGTTGTTGTTGTTGTCCTTTAATTCTTCAGTTTTGAGTTATAGGATTTGTTGGGCAGGTTGTTTACAGGTTGGTTGGGTTTGAAACCAAGAGTTCATGTTCAGTTTTTGGGTTGGTCGCTCGAGCGAGCTCTTCTTCGCTCGAGCGAGGTCTTTGATTTTGGTCCTTCGCTCGAGCCAGGGTCCCTTCGCTCGAGCGAGCTTCGCGTCCAGTACTTAGACCTGAGAGCAGTGTTTGTGGGCTCGAGCGAGCTGGTTGTTATTCGCTCGAGCGAGCTGGTTGTTATTCGCTCGAGCGAGGCTTTTATGTGTCTGGTCGCTCGAGCGACCAGGTCTTCGCTCGAGCGAGCCTATCAGGTATAAATACGCAGCAGCGTATTTTAAAACAGTTTTTCAGCCCCTTTTGATCCAAAAACCCTAATTTCTGAGTTCTCTCTTTCTCTAAACACCTTCTCTCCTAGGTTTGATCTAGTTAGGGTGGGTTTTTGCCCTAGTTGCTTTACAAATAAGATAGAAGGGAGTGAGGGCTTCCATTTAATCTGAGAAATTCTTGATTTGGAGCACTTTGAAGTTTGGCATCATCTTCATCTTCTTCTTTCTGAGTTATATATTCGAGGTAGGGATTTCCTACTCCATTTATACGCTTTAATCCTAAGTGTTGGTATTTTGGTATGTGGGGGTAGTTTGGTAATTTTGGAAGAAACCTTAGGGTTTTGGTTTAGATTAATTTGTATAATTAATTTAAAGGAATAATGTGGAATTTGGTTTAATTCATGGAATTGGGAATTTAATGAATTGATGATATATATTTGGGGTAGTTTAAATATTTACCTTTGGGAATGTTGAATTTACATTCATTGATGTATTTATTTCTTGTTTAGAAATAACTGTTTTGGGCTATCGGTGGAGGATAGCCATTGATTGTTGTAGACCTTGCATGCGGCTTAGGTATAACTGGAATTGAGTCAATTGTTTGACTGTTGAGTTAATACAGAACATTTGTGTATTAATTATGTGTTGTATATGGCAATTGTGTGTTTCATTGCATATGCATTTGGTTTTGGAGGAGATAGGGGATGAACTCCACGGTTTAGGGGAAGATAGGGGATGGACCTCTAAACCGGATTTATTGGGAGAAGATAGGGGATGGACTCCAGTAGCATCACTCTTATGTGTGCTTATTGATTAATAGATATATGTCTATTTATTGTTGATATGATACATCACTAAAATGTGTATCTGTTGGGAAGTATGGAAGTGAAGGGATTATGACTGATACAATACCAACATGTGTATTTGTTATGATTAGGTCTAACTTGATTGTTATTCCTGTTGAATTGGAAGTAATGGTAATAAAAGATGAAACCCAGTTGAGTTATTTGGCCAGGTTCTGAGCCATAAGTGGAAAGTAAAATGTGCCATAGACAGTGTGTCATATGCAATGTAGGCATTTGTGTCATGAAAATTGTAACTTGATTGTAGAGTGTTAACCACGTATCAGATGCTAATGCTTTAGTTAATTCTTATGCTTGGTTTAGTATTTCTCTACTGGGCTGTGGCTCACCCTATATGGGAACTTTATTTTTCAGGTTCAGGTGGTTCACTCCCTCCAAGGACTTAGCTTGTGAGGAATTGAATTTGAAGACTTGTCTTATTTCTATTTGTTTATTTGAACAATGTAATCTTTCAAGCCTAGGGCTTTATCTGTTTTTGAGTTAGAACTCAGTGAATTGTGTCCAAGTGTTGGCTTGGCAAGATGTAAGCCCGTAGGGCATTTATTCTGATGTTTTATTTCATAATACTCTGATGGATGGATTTATATTATTGTTTTAATATAATAATGCATGTTTATATTATTTATTATGGGTTTATTTTTGAGGGCGTTACACCTCATTTCTCTCCCTTAGCTTATTTTGGCTGATTCTTAGACTCAATTTGAGAGAGAGCCGACCATGGAGAGGGAGAAAGAGGGATTGTGCAATTTGGTCTTGAAACTTGGAGATTTGAAGTCTAATTCAAGATTTGATCATAGATTGTCAGAATCAAGCTCCTAGGTGAGTGATTCTTGGATTATAATTGTAATTTTGTGTGTGTTCAAGCTATTTTGGTGATCAAGAACAAGATTGAAATGAAATTGAGTTGTATTTGTTGAATTGAAGCTTAATATGTGCATGCATGTAAGAATTACTTTGAAAATTGCATGTTTGAGCACAAAGGTGTATAATCCATGTGAAAGGTTAAAGGAAATTCATGTTTCGATCACCATTTTATTGTCTAAGTTGAGAATGTGGCTAACTCATCACATGCATGTACAAATTATGTGAAAGGGGGCTAGAATGCATGAATTGGTATGTTGTTAATGAGTTTGATGGGAGATTGGGGCATGCATGTGACTTATTTGTGAAATTGAGCCTCATTGGGTTGTGATTTGGGGTCTATACCATGTTAGCATTATTATATTGGAGATTTGAGCCATTGCATGCAAGTAATGTGGCTGGAAAATCGATTTGGAGCTCAAGAACACAACCTGGAATTTCCAGAATTTTGACGTCCGCTCGAGCGGAGAAATCGAGCTCCCAGCATTTTTGACAGACATGGTGTCCGCTCGAGCGGGGAAGTTGACACTCGAGCGGGGAGCTATGTAGACAGACAGTCCGCTCGAACGGGGTAGTTCACGCTCGAGCGGGAATTTGAGGTAACCAGTACTTTTGTGGGCTTAAGGGTCCGCTCGAGCAGGGGAGTCCACGCTCGAGCGGGGACCTTGTTTTCTAAAATTCTGAAAATGTATTTTGTGTTCTGTGTTCCGTTCTCTTTCACTTGTAAGCACTCTTAGGCATACTTTGAGCATGGTAAATGAGTTAATAAGATAAGAATAAAGCCTAAAGAGGAGTATGTGAATTAAAGAACGGATCGAACTGTTAGTGACCCTTTTGTGTTCATGAACTGTGTAGGTTCGAGCTCCAGGGCAAATCCACAAGCCGATCACTGTGAGTAATATCGATATTTGAATGCTTGCGAATGTCCAATTGTTTATTCCCTTATAAGCTTTATGAATTGCTAATTGGGATTGTGGACGTAAGTCTGACATGGATAAATGAATGGACCAAAGGTCGTTTTGATAAACATGAATGGACCAAAGGTCGTTTTGATAAACATGAATGGACCAAAGGTCGTTTTGATAAACATAAATGGACCCAAGGTCGTTTTGATAAACATAAATGGACCCAAGGTCGTCTTGACATGAATGAGTGGGCCGAAGGCCGTTTTGACATAATCGAATGGGCCGAAGGCCGTTTTGACAAGAATGGAAATGAATGGGCCAAAGGCCGTTTTGATACGAATGTATGGGCCGAAGGCCGTTTTGACATAAATGTATGGGCCGAAGGCCGTTTTGACATAAATGTATGGGCCGAAGGCCGTTTTGACATAAATGAATGGGCCAAAGGCCATTTTGACATAATCGAATGGGCCGAAGGCCGTTTTGACAAGAATGGAAATGAATGGG
Source organism: Camellia japonica (assembly GCA_030407325.1). NCBI lineage: Eukaryota > Viridiplantae > Streptophyta > Magnoliopsida > Ericales > Theaceae > Camellia > Camellia japonica. The sequence continues at coordinate 134,217,368 of JAPPVO010000031.1, forward strand.
CCAAAGGCCGTTTTGATACGAATGTATGGACCGAAGGCCGTTTTGACATAAATGTATGGGCCGAAGGCCGTTTTGACATAAATGAATGGGCCAAAGGCCGTTTTGACATAATCGAATGGGCCGAAGGCCGTTTTGACAAGAATGGAAATGAATGGGCCAAAGGCCGTTTTGACAAGAATGGAAATCTGAATGGGCCAAAGGCCAGAATGTGGAATTACAATCACTTGATTTGTATTTTGTATAGTTATATATCTGTTAAATAGAATTACGAGTTGCCAAGGCCGTTCGGAATAGGTTGTTCTACAATGTTATGTAAATTTTGTATTTGATATTATTCACTGGGCTATCGCTTACGCTCATTCATTGTTTGTAAGTGAGCCAAGAGAAGTAATCCCGGCCCCAGTGAAGTCTGCCAAGAACAACATGAGTTTTGGAGAATCAGCCTTGTGTCTCACGCACGAGACCCATCCTTGCCATTTTGTCACGTATTTACATTTTGTCTTGTTGGCAAGGACTTTGTGTATACCTGTGTATATTTTGATATGGTTGATCATTTTAGATGATCCTGTCTGTAAAGAAATTTGTGGTACTCTGTATTTGTTGTGAGTTAATTAACGTATATGCGCATGGTTGTTTAAAAAGTGTATATAAGCACGGCTCTATGGACAAAGTTTTTAATTATTGCTTTCGTTTGGCCCTTCACTCTGTTGAGTTACGTCTATTTTGGTCTGAGGCCGTAGGTAATCTCAAGATTACTGGCCGGTTATGTCCTTACCCTAGGGGCGGGTTCGGGTCGTGACAATAGGATTTTAGGATTTTTAGGGGGTTTAGTGTTTAAGGTTTAGGGTTTAGGGTTTTTTAGGATTTATGGTGGTTTACTGTTTAGGGTTTGTTTAGAGTTTAGGGTTGAGGGTTTTGCTTTTGGGGGTTGGGGGTTTGGGGTTTTGGGATTTGCGGTTTGGGGTTTGGGGTTTTTGTGCTGTGGTTGGGATTGGGGTTTGGGCTTTGGGTTAGGGGTTAGGGTTTTGGGTTGGGGTTTACGGTTAGGGGTTAGGGGTTTAGGGTTTGGGGTTTGGGGTTTTAGGTTTAGGGTTTTGAGTTTAGGGTTTCGATTTTCAGGTTTAGGATTTGGGTTTAGGGGTTTGAGTTTGGGGTTTCGGGTTTTAGGTTTTGGGTTTAGGGTTTAAGGTTTAGGGGTTATGGGTTAGGGGTTAGGGTTTGGGGCTTAGGGGCTATGATTTATGGTTTGGGGGATAGGGTTTAGGGTTTAGGGTTTAGGATTTTGGGTTTAGGGTTTTGGGTTTCGAGTTAAGGCTTTAGGGGATTCGGGTTTGGTGTTTGGGGGTTTGGGGTTAGGGAAAAGGGCTTTGGGTTTAGGGTTTAGCCTTCTTCTTAGGGTTTAGGGTTTATGATTTTAGGTTTTGGGTTTAGGATTTAGGATTTAGGGTTTAGGGTTTGTGGTTTGGGTTTAGGTATTAGGGTTTAGGGCTTAGGGTTTAGGGTTTATGGTGTTCAGGGTTAGGATTTAGGGTTTAGGATTTTTAGGGTTTAGAGTTTTAGATTTTAGGATTTGGGGTTTTAGGGTTTAAGGGTTTAGGGTGGATGACCGGAGTAGTGGGTCATGGTAATGAAATCAAAATGATTGTCATTGTTTGTAATTGGGACGTTTTAGGGAGTTTAGGGTTTATTTGTTGCCGACGCTAGTGTTAAATAAAGGTGAATCATAAGATTCATTATTCATTATTTTGCAAACCATTCTCATTTGATTCAAGATTTGACAATAATGCCTGAGATGAGAAAATGAAAATTGTTTATTAATGGTATTTAATTATTATTATTATTTTAGCTTTTAATTATTATTATTTTTGCAATTGATTTATTATTATTGTCAATGGAAGAATTCAATTAAGTTAATGGTGGAATTCAATGTTGAAAAGGATAATTACAAGCACTCCATTGAGTTATTATTTTTATGTTTTTCTATTGATTGATTATTAATGTCAATGGCAGAATTAAATTCAGTTAATGGCGGAATTCTCAAAGGAGTTCAACGTTGAAAGGGGTAGTGGAACGTGTAGGGACTTCATTGAGGACTTGCGCATTGAATTGGGAGAGACCTTTTCACACAATATTCTCGTACTTCCCGCTCAACAGAATCCATCCACTTGATGGTTCAATATCATACTGCGAACCAACAATCATTGGATCAGGCTGAAGATTCGACGGGACAACCTCTACTTGGACGCCTGCCAAATGGAGTTTTTGAGTGGTTGGAGCTCGGCGTATTTCTCCTACTTCTCCACATCTAATTCCTAGATCCACTTTCTTAGGTTATGATTACAGCTACAATGCCTTGGAACATGTTTTCGGACAAGGTATGAATAACATGGCCCTTGGCCCGACCGCACTCACAAATGCCGTAAATGATCTGGCTACCTCTACAATCTCCTTCGCAGATTGCGCGAGGTCACTGATCATCGTGATTAAAATGATCTGCGAATCGATTAGATTCCCTTATATCTCCGGCGTTCTCGCTACCACATTCAGCATCTGTAGTTCTTCGCCATCCCCTGATTGGATGCTGGCAGTCATGCGTGACTGGGGAGACCAATCTGCCGTATTCCTGTGAGCCGATGCTAAATAGGGTTTAGGATTTTTTTAGGGTTTGGGATGTGGGTGTTTGGGGTTAGGGTTTCTGGTTGGTGTTTAGGATTTAGGGTTAGGGTTTAGGGTTTAGGGGTTAGAGGTTTAGGTTTTGGGATTTGGGGTTTGGGCTTTAGGATTTGGGGTTTGGGGTTTGGGGTTTTGGGTTTGGGGTTTCAGTGTTTTGGTTTTCGGGTTTGTGGTTTGGGGTTTTGGGTTCGGGGTTTAGGGTTTGGGGTTTGGTGTTTAGGGTTTTGGCTTTAAGGTTTAGGAGTTAGGAGTATAGGGTTTACGGGTTACGATTTATAGTTTAGGGGATAGGGTTTAGGGTCTAGGGTTTGGGATTTCGGGTTTCAGGTTTCGGGGTTCGGGGTTTGGGGTTAGGGCTTAGGGTTTAGGATTTAGAGTTTAGGGTTCTGTTTAGGGTTTTGGGTTTAGGGTTCTTCTTAGGGTTTAGGATTTGGGGTTTGGGGTTTGTGTTTTGGGTTTAGGGTTTAGGGTTCTTCTTAGGGTTTAGAGTTCTTTTTAGGATTTAAAGTTTAGAGTTTCGGGTTTTTAGGGTTTAGGGTTTTGGGTTTAGGGTTTTAGGGTTTAGGGTTCTTCTTAGGGTTTAGGGTTTTAGGGTTTAGAGTTTTAGGTTTTAGTATTTTGGGTTTTAAGGTTTAGGGTTTTAGGGTTTAGGGTTTAGGGTGGATGACCGGAGTATGGGTCATGGTAATGAAATCAAATGATTGTCATTGTTGTAATTGGGAGGTTTAGGGGGTTTAAGGTTTATTTGTGCCCGACCGCTAGTGTTAAATAAAGTGAATCATAAGATTCATTATTCATTATTTTAGCAAAACCATTCTCAATTTGATTCAAGATTTGACAATAATGCCTGAGATGAGAAAAATGAAAATTGTTTATTAATGGTATTTAATTATTATTATTATTTTAGCTTTTAATTATTATTATTTTTGCAATTGATTTATTATTATTGTCAATGGAAGAATTCAATTAAGTTAATGGTGGAATTCAATGTTGAAAAGGATAATTACAAGCACTCCATTGAGTTATTATTTTTATGTTTTTCTATTGATTGATTATTAATGTCAATGGCAGAATTAAATTCAGTTAATGGCAGAATTCACAAAGGAGTTCAACGTTGAAATGGGTAGTGGAACGTGTAGGGACTTCATTGAGGACTTGCGCATTGAATTGGGAAAGACCTTTTCACACAATATTCTCGTACTTCTCGCTCAACAGAATCCATTAACTTGATGGTTCAATATCATACTGCGAACCAACAATCATTGGATCAGGCTGAAGATTCGACGGGACAACCTCTACTTGGACGCCTACCAAATGGAGTTTTTGAGTGGTTAGAGCTCGGCGTATTTCTCCTACTTCTCCACATCTAATTCCTAGATCCACTTTCTTAGGTTATGATTGCGGCTACAATGCCCTGGAATATGTTTTCGGACAAGGTATGAATAACATGGCCTTTGGCCCGACCGCACTTACAAATGCCGTAAATGATTTGGCTACCTCCACAATCTCCTTCGCAGATTATGCGAGGTCACTGATCATCGTGATTCAAATGATCTGCGAATCGATTAGATTCCCTCATATCTCCGGCGTTCTCGTTGCTACATTCAGCATCTGTAGTTCTTCACCACCCCTGATTGGATGCTGGCACTCATGCGTGATTGGGGAAACCACTCTGCCGCATTCCTGTGAGCCGATGCTAAATAGGGTTTAGGATTTTTTAGGGTTTGGAATGTGGGTGTTTGGGGTTAGGGTTTCTGGTTGGTGTTTAGGATTTAGGTAGGGTTAGGGTTTAGGGCTTAGGTTAGGGGTTAGAGGTTTAGGTTTTGGGATTTGGGGTTTGGGCTTTAGGATTTGGGGTTTGGGGTTTGGGGTTTTGGGTTTTCGGTTCGGGGTTTCAGTGTTTGGTTTTCGGGTTTGTGGTTTGGGGTTTTGGGTTCGGGGTTTAGGGTTTGGGTTTGGTGTTGAGGGTTTTGGCTTTAAGGTTTAGGAGTTAGGAGTTTAGGGTTTAGGGGTTACGATTTATAGTTTAGGGGATAGGGTTTAGGGTCTAGGGTTTGGGATTTCGGGTTTCAGGTTTCGGGGTTCGGGGTTTGGGGTTAGGGCTTAGGGTTTAGGATTTAGAGTTTTGGGTTCTGTTTACGGTTTTGGGTTTAGGGTTCTTCTTAGGGTTTAGGATTTGGGGTTTGGGGTTTGTGTTTTGGGTTTAGGGTTTAGGGTTCTCTTAGGGTTTAGAGTTTTTTTAGGATTTAAGTTTAGAGTTTCGGGTTTTTAGGGTTTGGTTTAGGGTTTTAGGGTTTAGGGTTCTTCTTAGGGTTTAGGGTTTTAGGGTTTAGAGTTTTAGGTTTTAGGATTTTGGGTTTTAAGGTTTAGGGTTTTAGGGTTTAGGGTTTAGGGTGGATGACCGGAGTATGGGTCATGGTAATGAAATCAAATGATTGTCATTGTTGTAATTGGGAGGTTTAGGGGGTTTAGGGTTTATTTGTGCCCGACCGCTAGTTGTAGACGCGCCCGTGGGCTTCACTCTACAGTTCGGACTCCCCTGTTTTGTTTTGTTGCGGTTCTAAATCTGAACCAAAGAGTCCAACTCTGGCAAATCGTTTTGAAGAAAAACAGATTTTTTTGAAAAGTAGTGCCAAACATGGATTGCTTTGCCAGATTACAGAGTCGCCACCTAAATATGTTTTTTTAAAGGGGGAATTTAGGAAACCCTGACTCGGTGCCGAAGGCCACGTGTCCGTCATCACCAAATGTCTTGGCTCGGGAGCTTGGGTACGATCGGGGAAGGTCAGCTATGAGCACCCCCTTTCGCCCGGTCCGAAAACCGCCTCTACTAACCGTGATATCCGATTTTGAAAACATTATGCGTTCTTATTCCGGTTATTAGCCTAGAATTACTATGTGATGCGCACAACACAAAGTATAGACTAGATTGCCTAATTTGGGAATAAACATTGCATATCCGTTTTTGCTCTAAAAACGTGTTGGTCTTGCTACTCGCAAGTAGGCTAAAATACGGATTTCAATGAGTTGTTCCAACTCACGCAATCCAACCTCCACCCACAGGCATTCAAACAGTAATATCACATAAGCATTTAGCCGCATGGTAAGCATACTGTCATGGCAACATTCACATGCATGCGAAGTGCTAAAACATAAAAACTTACATCGTACTCCATGCCAAAAACAATAACCCGGTTAGCAAACATGCATGACCTAGTTCATGTTAAGTGACTAATGCAACACAGGCATAAATGCATTCTAGAGTAGGCTCGGCTAACCCTAAGCATGGCATGTGAAATGTTACAACTATCACGTATTCAAATTGGAATTGAAAATACGATGCAGTTTGTATGATGTGCCGAGCCCGGTGCATGTAAACAAATGCATGGATGCACGCATGCATTGCATAAGGTATGCTAAAAATAAACGTGCCCTAATCTACCATCATAAGCAGATAAATAAAAGGGAAGAAGAAATGGGGGTTGGAAGACATACACACACTCACCCACACTTATTACAAATTCGCCCTCGCTCGGAGGGACCGAAAGAATATACAAATTAATTAACTACGCAAGCTAATTAAATATTACAAATTAATTAAATTAACAAATTAATTAATCTAAGAAAAAAAACAGTAAACCGCCTCGGGGCGAGGGCTCAATGCGCGTGTGCTCGGATTCTGCTCGGAATTGCACTGCCATGCCTAGCCTGCCTCTGTTTTCCCTGCTTTGCCCTTCTGAAAACTGCCAAAGTCTCAGAACTGCTTCCTTAGATACTGGGGATCACCACCGACTGAACAGAATAGCCACCGGCTGCTATATATGGCCATCGGCACAGAATTTATCCATCGGCTGATAATTGAATGCCGGTCGGCACTAAACACTGCCCGGTCGGCACAAAATGCCTGCAGAACCTGCAACTCACAGCAGCAAGGGCAAAACTTGCATGGCAATACAATTCAAGCAATATATGCACCAACACATTCCTTATCATGTTTGTGACTCAAAGGAGGATGTGCCTCGATTCTCGGGCCACCAATCACGCATTTCCATGCATGATGGCCCAAAGAACCAAGTTGGCAACTTTGATATCAAATGAAATGCAAGCACAAAACACATCAAGGGCCCCAACCTCTATCATGCTCGATCAAGAGGCAAGGGATGCATGCCAAATGCAACCTAAGCATGCGAGCTAAGTATGCAATATGATTATGCGAACAAGCATGCAAGGCATGATGCAATGTAACAACATAACATGCACAACGCATTGTAACATGGCATACACAATGCAAGATGGGCTTACACCAACGTGAGTGGACCTCACCCACACTCACATCAGTGGCCAATAGATGAAAATGAGATGCCTCGAAATGCGTGCACACGGGCACGCAAACCGAGGCAATGGCATTAAGGCATGAAATGACATAGAGAATGATATGCAAACATGCGAATGGAATTTCAGCACTGAAATATGGGGGAAAACAGTCCCGAAAGATGGCGAAACGACACCAAATGCAAGGAATGGTCCCGAAATGCGAATTTAGGCACCCGAAATGGCCTATAGCTATGCAATGCATGCACAATATGGACATGGAATGAAAATACAGTAGCAAGGCAGCCCCAAAACAAGCATTTTCCAGTCTAAAACATGGCCAAACAGCAAGCATAGATAGGGCAACAATGGCATACAAAAATGGCTCCGCAAGAGGGGTATTGAAGCAAGTGATACATGCGATGCCCAAATGGAAAAATACCCTTCTACAACACTGATGAGGGACTAAAAATATGAACATTTACAGTAGATGACATCCCCCAACTCAGTATGCAAACATGCTAAAAATGTCATGCAAAAATGAAGCCAACAAAGGCTAGAACATGAGGTATGCCATACATTCATCAAACCAGCAAAGAACCTTAATGAAATATGTCAAGAAGATCAAAATATGACTCTTTCCAGTTCTGATGATGGCCTAAAACAGAAGCTAGATAAGCTTAAAAAAGCATGCAAAAATGGGGGTCAAAGAGGGGTATAAAGACAAGCACAACATGGAGACCCCCAACAAGGTTGATCCCTTCTACAATGTTGTATAGGGACACAAAAAAAGCCTACTCACAGTTCATGACATGCTCCAAAACAGACTACATGTAGGTCAAACAAATCATGCAAATTTACGGTAAATTGGAGGAATTGTGAAGCAAGTGCATGATAGAGAGGCCAAAAAGGGTTGAGCCCTTCTTCAATGTTGAAGAGGGGCTCAAAATTGGCCCACTCACAGTTTACATTATGCTCGAAAACAGATCACTCTTAGGCAAAATATTCAATGCAAAATATTGACATACAAGATGATATTGAAACAAGTGCAAGATGGAGGGCTCAAACAGGGTTGAGCCCTTGAACAAACATGAATAATAGCTCAAGATAGACCTAGTTTCAGTTAAGGTCGGAGCTCAAAACAATAAGCTAATAGGCTTAAGAAATGAGGCAAGAAAATGGTGTAAAGGAGGGAGTTTGAGACTTACCCTTGAAGACCACTCTTTCTTTGCTTCTTGGCTTGAGGAATGTTGCTTCTAAGCCCTTAAGAACCTCTCCTTGCTGCTGGAAATGGAGTGGTGATGGTAGTGCTTGATGATGATGAAGAAAATGGCACTAAACTTGAGGATTTTGAGAGGTAAAGGAGTGAGATCTAGAGAGAGAGGTTTTTTTTTTAGAGTGAGAAGCTCCCAAAACTTGATTTTTGTTCTCACCTCAGCCATATCTGATATAAGGCTCTATATATATCAAAATAAGAGCTTTTGGTCGAAATATCCCAATTGAAAAATATCTAGTACAGTGTATCTGTCAAAAATCTGAGTTCTGGGCACTTTTGGCCGGCCGGAAATCTTTTGTGCCGGTCGGCAGCCGGTAAGGTCAAGAAGTGCCGGTGGATGTCCAGATTGAAGCCCCGGAAGTTAGCTTTCCAATGGCGCAAACGTTGCATTAACATTCCTCCTGTGGAAAAAGTTATGCCAGTTTCCGTAAAGCCGCGCAGATTCAGTCCAACCAGGCTTCAACCAACCATATCTCCTCCCCTCAAATCTGGACTTAGGAGATTCTTGAGTGAAAAATGAAGCCCCGGAAGTAAGCTTTCCAATGGTGGTGGCCTCATATTTTAATTCCTCTTGCGCAAAGAGTTACGCCCGTTTCGGTGAAGCCGCGCAGACTTTTCTCCTTCCCGGATTCATGCTGAACCACTCCCAAACTAGTTTTCTCCCCTCTTCTCGTCTTTTCTTCAACTTCAAACCCCTAAGTAAGGTGTTTTGAAAGATTTTTCAAAGATTTCATCTCTCTTTCATTCATCTCCCCTTTGTCCTTGCTCAGTTTACCGAAAAGCGCAACATTTACTGAAATGCGAGCGTCGGAACATCCTGGGAATTTTATTTCAAAAATGTTTTGAAAGAGAGGGTTTTAAGGTATAAAAACCATCCAAAATGATTTTGGTCCACAATGGGGTATGAAGTTGAGATTTGCCTCTCTCCTTGCCAAAGAAACTGAACCTGTGCACTGCACACCTTTCTCCAACAAGTAAACCATCAGTAGTGCCCAAGTCTTAAGGGCGGTCAAAAATGGGGTGTCTACACTAGTGTTAAATAAAGTGAATCATAAGATTCATTATTCATTATTTTAGCAAAACCATTCTCAATTTGATTCAAGATTTGACAATAATGCCTGAGATGAGAAAAATGAAAATTGTTTATTAATGGTATTTAATTATTATTATTATTTTAGCTTTTAATTATTATTATTTTTGCAATTGATTTATTATTATTGTCAATGGAAGAGTTTAATTAAGTTAATGGTGGAATTCAACGTTGAAAAGGATAATTACAAGCACTCCATTGAGTTATTATTTTTATGTTTTTCTATTGATTGATTATTAATGTCAATGGCAGAATTAAATTCAGTTAATGGCAGAATTCACAAAGGAGTTCAACGTTGAAATGGGTAGTGGAACGTGTAGGGACTTCATTGAGGACTTGCGCATTGAATTGGGAAAGACCTTTTCACACAATATTCTCGTACTTCTCGCTCAACAGAATCCATTAACTTGATGGTTCAATATCATACTGCGAACCAACAATCATTGGATCAGGCTGAAGATTCGACGGGACAACCTTTACCTGGACGCCAGCCAAATGGAGTTTTTGAGTGGTTAGAGCTCGGCGTATTTCTCCTACTTCTCCACATCTAATTCCTAGATCCACTTTCTTAGGTTATGATTGCGGCTACAATGCCCTGAAACATGTTTCCGGACAAGGTATGAATAACATGGCCCTTGGCCCGACCGCACTCACAAATGCCGTAAATGATCTGGCTACCTCCACAATCTCCTTCGCAGATTGCGCGAGGTCACTGATCATCGTGATTAAAATGATCTGCGAATCGATTAGATTCCCTTATATCTCCGACGTTCTCGCTACCACATTCAGCATCTGTAGTTCTTCGCCATCCCCTGATTGGATGCTGGCAGTCATGCGTGACTGGGGAGACCAATCTGCCGTATTCCTGTGAACCGATGCTAAATAGGGTTTAGGATTTTTTTAGGGTTTGGAATGTGGGTGTTTGGGGTTAGGGTTTTTGGTTGGTGTTTAGGATTTAGGGTTAGGGTTTAGGGTTTAGGGCTTAGGGTTTAGGGGTTAGAGGTTTAGGTTTTGGGATTTGGGGTTTGGGCTTTAGGATTTGGGGTTTGGGGTTTTGGGTTTTAGGTTTTCGGTTCGGGGTTTCAGTGTTTTGGTTTTCGGGTTTGTGGTTTGGGGTTTTGGGTTCGGGGTTTGGGGTTTGGTGTTTGGTGTTGAGGGTTTTGGCTTTAAGGTTTAGGAGTTAGGAGTTTAGGGTTTAGGGGTTACGATTTATAGTTTTGGGAATAGGGTTTAGGGTCTAGGGTTTGGGATTTCGGATTTCAGGTTTTGGGGTTAGGGCTTAGGGTTTAGGATTTAGAGTTTAGGGTTCTATTTAGGGTTTTGGGTTTAGGGTTCTGTTTAGGGTTTTGGGTTTAGGGTTCTTATTAGGGTTTAGGATTTGGGGTTTGGGGTTTGTGTTTTGGGTTTAGGGTTTAGGGTTCTTCTTAGGGTTTAGAGTTCTTTTTAGGAATTAAAGTTTAGAGTTTAGGGTTTATGGTGTTTAGGGTTTATGGTGTTTAGGGTTTAGGGTTTTTAGGGTTTAGGGTTTGGGGTTTAGAGTTTTAGGTTTTAGGTTTAGGGTTTAAGGTTTGGGGGTTTAGGTTTAGGGTTTTGGATGGTTGACCGTAGTGTGGGTCATGGTAATAAAATCAAATGATTGTCATTGTTGGAATTGATTTAACTTAGTTTTAAAACTTGATTGGTAATTTCGGGGGCGAAATTCTTTAATGGTGGAGGTTATAGCGTTTATGGTTTAGACCCCACCCTTTTGTATCATGGACTCGGGTTTCATAGTTTCTAAATTTTGTTCATGTCTTACCTCTTCTATACTTCCTTGAGTTTGGTTTGTGGTTTGTCGTGTTGTGTTTGAAACCGGTTGATTGCTTGGTTTTCAAACTTTAGTTGTCAAGATTTTTGGTCTTTTGCTCGAGCGGCACTTCTTGCACTTGAGCAGGATTTGCAAACCCTCAGTACTTTTGCTGGCCTGCAAAACTACTGGGAGGATGTATTCTACGCTCGAGCCACATTTCCTACGCTCGAGTGGGTTTGCTCTCGAGCGATGTTCTTCTATCTACAAAACTACTAGATGTGTATATTCTGCGCTTGAGCGGTGACGCCCTTTTTCTTTGTGTTTTGACGCTCTAGCGTCACTTCTTGCGCTCAGGTGGAACAACTTATTGTGTCTGACGCTCAAGCGTGACTTCTTACGCTCAAGCGAACTGTGCATATATCAATTCATAAAGTGGTCATTTTGCATCACTTTTTCGCTTTTCTCTTTCTCTACTTTTCAAGAACCTTAGATCTAGAGTCTCTTTCTCTAAAACTCACTTTCTCTTTACATTTTCACCTAGATCTAGCGATCTCTCTACCCGTGTGCCTTTGTTAAAGAGGTAGTGCATCTCAATATCTTTATTTTGATTCGAATAGAGTTGGGTTTGAGCATCTTCGAAGTTTCACCCTTGCTTGGCTAGTCTTCTTTTTTTGAGGTAGGGATTTTCTACACTTTCATATGATTTTTTTAACTTAGTTAGGGGTTGGTGTGTGAAAATGGTGGAATTTGGGGGTATTATGAACAAACTTAGGGTTAAGGTATTAAATCAAAGGATGGGTTCCTAAGTGAATGAGTTATAAATGATCATGGGGTTGAATATGAGGTTATAATGGGACAAAATAGTTGATTTTGACCTTTGGGTTGATATTTGGGAAAGATGAGAGTTTGCCTTAAAATGTCTCAAATATTAATTTTGAATAAATAAATGAAGTTGGTATTGCAAACGTAAAATTGGATGGACGTTGATATAAATGGTGGATTTGGAAATGTGTTACCTCACACCTTTGGGATTTCGAATAAATTAGCTGTCTTGAGATTGAATACCTGTTTAAAAATATCTGTATTGGGCTATTGGTGGAGGATAGCTATGATTGTTGTAGAAATTGTATGAGAATTAGGTGAACTGAAACTAATCACTTGTTGGTTGTCATTGAATATGATTATGCTTTAAATACATTGTATATGTATGATTGTTTGGGAGGAGAAAGTGGATATACTCTATGTTTGGGAGGAGATAGGGGATGGACTCCATTGAAATTAAGTTGGCCTGTGTGTTTAGGGTGAAAGTCCCGAAATCGCGCGTATACTTAGGTGCCGATCCCGCGGACGAAATTTTCGTAAAATGGCAAATTGAAGTGTTTGTGTGATAATTGTGTTGAATTGGGAACCATTGAGTTGTAGCCTCAGTTGGGTTGTCTGGAAGATAATGAAATTGACTCATGAATTGAGACGAAATGAATTCACTTGAAATGACGAGATGGAAAAAGGATTGAGATGTGGAATTTGGTACTTTATGATTATATAGAATATGAATGTTTCATCACAAGCATTGTAAATGTACATTGTACTTATATCTTTGGTAAAATTCATGTATTGTGTTAGATTGTTTATACTGGGCTTTGGCTCATCCTGTTTGGGGAAAACTTTTTTAGGTGCCGGCGATTTGCCTTTGCGAAGGCAGTAGCTCGGAGGGAGTTTGGAGCAAGGACTTCACTTTTGTTGTATTTATTTTATATAGCCACGGGCTTTAAGTGTTTAGAGCTAGGCTCTCTTTTTTGTTGTAACCAAGCAATGACTTGGAAAGATGTAATCTTTTAGAGCATTTGAATATTTGTTCAACTCTCATCTTTTATTTACTTGAAACACGTGCTGTAGATTCAGGATAGAATATTTATGAATGTATGTCGAATGTGTCATCGTTTGTATAACAAACTGTGATGAATGATAGTATGTAATTTAACTATATTTCTGCTTATAAGATGGGTTTGTGTATTTATTTTCGGGGCGTTACAATTTGGTATCAGAGCGTACCGGGTTTGAATACCTTCGGTACATGGGAAGTGGTTAGTACTACAATGGGTTTATCTCGCTTGACAGAGATGTTTGTATGCTTGTAATGTTATGTGATAACATATTTATTTGATTATATGAGTATGAGATTTAATTTCTAGGTTGTTAATTGTGTCCACGGGTTTTCAAGAGTCTTATTGGAAAGGCACTTGATCACTGTAGTTTCTAATGGAAACTCTGGCAACGCCGCAGGACAGTCATTATCCGAGAATGAAATTCATATGTATTTGTGTGACTATGTGCTTATGTGGAGTGAATTATTGTTGTCCACCACATTAGGATGCGAGTGAGTTAGCTTCGGCACATTTGTAAATGTGTTAATATCTTTTGTTACCTTCATTAGGATGTCAGGACGTTGTCGTGGTGGTAGGCATGGTAGGCCTAAATAGTAGGAGATACTGATCCCGGATGATATTCTGGCGCAGGAGGAGGGAGTTGGTCAGGCCAATATGGCCAAACTAGTGGGTCAACAGGCCATGGGCACCTTAGCCCGCAAAATGGCAGGAGCATTGAGGGAATCAATGGACATTCTCAGAGCTGAGAATCAAGTTCAGGACCAAGTAGCTGAAGCAAAGCCATCTTTTTTGAAACGAGAGTTTTTCTGGTCAAATACGGATGAGTTTGTGGGAGATTCCAAGGAGCCACTGAAGGCAGATGAGTGGCTAGAGCAAATGGTGAAGACGTTTGAGATGCTCGTCATCAAAGACGGAGGTTTGAGAGTGACCTTAGCATCCTTCCATCTAAAGGGAGACGCGGGTCAATGGTGGAAGCATGCGCGAGGACACATTGGAGGGACTTGGGAGGCTTTTGTCGATACCTTCCAAGAAAAGTTTTTGCCTTCCACTGTTAGGAAGAAGTTGAGGGTATCAGTTTTCCAAGTTGGAGGAGCTGAATACATCGGTGGCTGAGTTTAAGGCAACCTTCACTAGACTCTCTAGGTTTGCACAAGAGTTAGTGGCGACTGAGGATCGCCGTTGTTTGGAGTTTGAGAAGAGACTGAGGATCGGGCTCATGTTCAAGGTGGTTGGGTATCTGATTAGAGATTATTGATGCCTTGTGGAGGCGACGACTTATCTAGTGACTGTGATGCAGGCAGAGGAGGAGAGGATGAGGGGCTCCAGGAGGAATCAAGAGGTTTAGGGGGACGGAAAAAGGCAGAGGGGTTCTAACCCCTAGCAGTCCTAGGGAGTTCAGCCTAGATCAACCTTTCCAATACCAGGTTCGAGTTTTGAGAGGGGTAGTTAGGGAGACTTTACTTGTTTTAAATGTGGTCAGTTGGGCCACAAGTCTCCAGCTTGCTTGCAGAGAGGAGGAGGGCAACGAGTGCATCGTCCTCAGCTCATTCTCAGTGTAGACGTCCCCGAACGTCCCGGAGGGAATCCCGTTTCGTTCATTGGGCTCACTACAGTTCAGACTCAAATGTCATGGTTTTGAATCAAATCCCGTAAAGTGCAATGCGAGACCGATAAATCACCGAAGAGTCCAAATCCGACAAATCGTTTTGAAAACAGATTTTTAGAAAGAAGTGCCAAACATGGACTGCTTTGCCAGATACAGAGTCGCACCTAAATATTTTATTTTGGGGGAATTTGGGAAACCCTGAATCGTGCCTAAGGCCATGTGTCCATCATCACCAAAGTTGCCTCGGCAAAGGGAACTTGGGTACGATTGGGGAAGGTCACTTCGTGAGCACGCCCACTCGCCCGATCAAAGATCGGCCTCTACTAACCATGATATCGAGTTTTGAAAACATTATGTGCTCTTATCCCGGTTATTAGCCTAGAATTACTATGTGATGCGCGCAGCATACAAGTATAGACTGGATCGCCTGAGTTGGAACAAAACATTTCATGTTTGTTTTTTAAAGCGGTTTGCTACTCACAAGTAGGCTAAAATGCGGGTTTTGCCACCCTCAAGTGGGCTTAGAAGAACATGGTGATTTGCCACTATCTAGTGGGCTTAAAACTCTCAATCGGTGAATTGTTCCAATTCAGATAATCCAACCTTCACCCACATGCATTCAGACAGTTATATCACATAAACACACATAAACACATAGCCTCATGGTAAGCATGCTATCATGGCGGTCACTCACACGCATGCAAGGATGCTAAAGCATAAGCACTTACCGAGTTGTAACAACCCTCATTTCACCCTAGCCATACTTGCATACATTACATGATCTTGTCTTGATGTGTTGCTTTTACGAACCTTGATTTGTCTAGCGCATGTGTTACTTGCATGGTCTGTTCCTTATTTGGTGTGTGTTTTAGCCGAGGTCATCTAAAGCCTAGGTCGCTCCTTTGATACTCTTACACCTAGAACCATCTTGAGGTTTCTTTGGTTGACCTCCACTCGCATCCTGACATATTGGCCGAGATGTCATTATCTAGGCCGAGGTGTTCGTCACCAAGGCTGAGATGTGTATTATCTGGGCCGAGATGTTATCCTTGAACCCAAATGATCTTGTTCCTAGACTGGTACGACCTAGACCGAGGTGTGGCACATCTAGGCCGAGATGTGGCACAGCTAGGCCAAGTGTTGTCCTTCCTAGCCGAGATCATTGAAACCCTATTTGCCGAAGCTTTGTATTAGCCGATGTCATTGCTTGCCGGAGTGCCTATGCCATCTTGCTTGTTAAACACACTTTGTCATAGTCTTGTCTTTTCACTGAGTCACCTTATTGAGGAGAACCAACCCGGTAGTGCCACGTGTCCCAGCTGAGTGTTAAGTTAGCCAGCAGACCTAGAAATGTATCATTTTGCTATATGTCTTTGTTCTTGAGGAGAGAGAGACTCTAGAAGAAGAAGAAGAAGTCTTTAGAGAGAGGAGTAGATCCCAAGCTTTATCCTTAGAGTTCAAACCGTTTGATTCATGTCTTGAGGTTAGAATCTTGATCTACTCTTGTTGTTCTTATTGTCCATCTAGCTGCATTGCATGATTGAGCATGTTTTGAAAGCCATGCATTGCTTTGAAGTTCGGTTTTAGAAAGAGAATATGATATTCATGTGTTCTTGAGGAAAAGCCATGATTTGATCCGAAAACTTGCATTAAGATCCATGTTTTTGTGTTTGTTTTCCCAAGATCTTCAAGTATGGGTACCCAGGTCCATGTTTTCGAACTCATAGCATGAATTTCCCAGATTTTGAAATAACAAGTTTTGATTGAGCATTCATGTTTTTCATGTTCTTCATGTTCATGTTCTTCATGATCTTCAGCAGAGGGAAACCCAGATTTTCCCGACTTCATTTCCTTGAATGTGGCCGTCAGGACCACACCTCGGCAAGAAGGTGTGAGAACTCGGCCAAGACTTGGTTGGTGCCCAGCATGTTTCCCGAGATAAGAAACAGTGTTTTGTTTTGATTTGACCTAGTCTTTGAGGAATGCCGAAATCATTTGTATGCATGTGAAGCCTGTTTGAGAGTGCATTCAATAGACCTTGTCATGTGTTTGTAGGACTTGGACTTGCCTTGAACCCGACGTTTGAAGAGCTAGGTGAGTGGTATTTTTAATAAAGTTATGTTATAAGTTTTGATAAAGCTTTGTTTGCTTGTTTTGGAAAAGTATTTGTTAAGCATGAATGACTATCCCTATTTTGTGTGTCAGTATTAGCTTGGTTTTGACAACTCTTGAAAGTCCGTACGTGCTAGGGGACTATAAGCATTTGTAGCACAACCTTGAAAGTCCGTACGTGCTAGGGGACTATAAGCATTTGTAGCACAACTCTTTGAAAGTCCGTACGTGCTAGGGGACTATAAGCATTTGTAGCACAACCTTGAAAGTCCGTACGTGCTAGGGGACTATAAGCATTTGTAGCACAACCTTGAAAGTCCGTACGTGCTAGACTATAAGCTTGTAGCACACTTGAATGTCATTGATTGAAGCTTGATAGATTTGTTAGATGAACTTGATTTATCCCACGTTTTACTACAAGCTAAGATTATGTATTGTTTTGTTAAAGATATCGGATATCATGCATGCAAACCCTTTATTACTCGTACCATTCACTGAGTATCCAAGCTCACCCTCTCTATATATATGTAGGTGATGAGCAGGACGGCGGCGACGCCTAGATGTGCTTTGCAACTTGTTTTGGATTCGCATTTTGTAGCATCTTGAAGATCATGCTTCTTAGCTTGCATTTCATTGTGTTTTGTATATGATGGCTTGAGAAGCCTTTTGGTCAAGATGTATTTTTGTACTTCATTTTGTTGTATCCAAGTTGTAAAGTATGTAAAGATGTATGCCATTCATTTGATTATGCACAGCTCTTATGGACTAATTAGATTTAAATTTTGCTTCCGCACATGTTAGCCCCATATATATACTCTGATTGTGTGTGAATTTTGAAAGTTGGCCTTCGGTAATCTCGGATTACTGGCCATCACGGCACCATTCTACTAGGGGCGGAATGGGGTCGTGACAGATTGGTATCAGAGCACAAGTTTCTTATAGTACGTTATTCACACACTTCGAGTCCTAAAGAGCATAGGATTTCCCTTAGAATTGATGTTAGGATTGCATCATATGCTCTAGCTTGACAATGTGTGCATCATCTCGGCGTGACTATTTGTTATTTGCATGTTATTTGATCGTTTTGTTTTAAAGTCATTTTGCATACTCTTAGCATCATGAGAAGGGGTAGACCACCAGTTGGCCGAGATCATCCCGAAGACAGATTGGACAGACTGAAAGGTTGGTCGAAGGTTTGGTCCGAGTTGAGCAACAGACAGCAGACGCTAGTACTACTCTACCCAGGCCGAGCAGACAACGGCCGACATGCAGTTCCACCTCCACCTCCTCCAGGCCGCAAGTGCCTCCACAGCAAGCTTTATATGGGGACGGCACCATAGCCTTGATCAGAGAGTTCAAGAAATGAAGCCGCCGAGGTTCCAAGGGGGTATAGAACCGATGAAGCCGAAGGTGGGTCTTGGAAATGGAGAAGCTGTTCGAGATTTTTCCCAGCACCGACGCCCAGAAGGTGTCATTGGCAACATTCACATAGATGACGACGCTCGAAGATGGTGGATGATGACCAGAGAAGGTAACCCAGGGTTGACTTGGGCTAGATTTTTGGAGTTGTTCTACAACAAGCACTTCCCCCTTAGCGTTCGAGATCGCAAGACTACAGAGTTTCAGACTCTAACACAAGGCAGCAGGACAGTGGCAGAATATGACCGTGCATTTACCGAGTTGGCTAGATATGCGCCTCACATGGTCGATGACGAATATAGAAAAGCTAGGAAGTTCGAAAGTGGACTGCGTGGACCAATTCAGGATCGAGTTAATATGCTCAACATGCCGACTTACGCCGGAGTATTGGACAAGGCCATCCTTGCAGAAGCTAACTTGAACCGATATCAGAACTCAGGGAAAATCAGAGGAAGAGACAGAACTATGATAATCGCCGAGTTCCGTTTAACGCCAAGAAGAAAGCGAATGTGGACAGCTCCAGCAACTCGAACCAAGAAGGTAATACTAAGCCGACGTGTGCAAGTTGTGGGAAGCCGCATTCCGGAGTTTGCCGTTGGGCGTCAGGAGCTGCTTTGAATGTGGTGAAGTGGGTCATCGTGTGAAGGACTGTCCGAAGGCAAGGACTAATGATGGTAAGAAGAATGGGAATACCTCGGGCTCTGCACAGAGGAATAACATCGAGAGGGCAGACGAGACAGGGCAGAGTTTTTGCATTAGTACCAGGAGACACTCAGAATGCTGAAACAGTCGTGTCAGGTATACTCCCAATCTGCTCTCAAGATGCATACATATTGATTGATTCGGGTTCTACACATTCATTTGTATCTGCTAAGTTTGCCGAGAAGTTAAATAGAGAACAAGAACCCCTTGATTATGTGTTATATGTGTCTACTCCATCTGGGAGGACTATGATTGTTGCATCCATTTATAGGGCGTGTGTTGTTGTGATTGAGGGTGTAGAATTATTAGTTGATTTAATGCCGTTAAGCATGACTCACTTTGATGTCATATTGGGAATGGACTGGTTAGTAACGAATCATGCATCTATCAATTGTGTTTCGAAGAACGTCACATTGAAACCCCCAAACCAAGCCGAGGTTATCTTCCAGGGTAAAGGAGTAGTACCCCCACCTTACCTAATCTCATCCATGAAAGCCTATAAGTTGATCCAAAAGGGGTGTCAAGGTTATCTGTGTAGTATACTAAGTGATTTGAATGGAAATGTTGAGTTAGCCGATATCCCCGTGGTTAAGGAATTCCCCGACGTCTTTCCAAATGACTTGCCTGGCTGTGTGATAGAGAAATAGAGTTTACTGTTGACGTCATGTCGGGAACCCAGCCTATCTCCAAAACACCCTATAGAATGGCCCCAGCCGAACTTAAGGAATTGAAAGTGCAACTACAAGAATTGTTGGATAAGGGTTTTGTTAGGCCGAGCACTTCACCTTGGGGAGCACCAGTTCTATTTGTCAAGAAAAAGGATGGAACACTTCGTCTTTGTATTGACTACCGAGAACTAAATAAGGTGACCATTAAGAATAAGTATCCATTGCCAGGATTGATGACTTACTTGATCAACTGCAAGGGGCACGGGTCTTTTCTAAGATTGATCTCAGGTCGGGCTACCATCAGCTGAAAGTCAAGGCCGAGGATGTTGAGAAGACTGCTTTTCGGACAAGATATGGCCACTACGAATTTTTGGTGATGCCTTTCGGAGTGACCAATGCTCCTGCAGCATTCATGGATTTGATGAACAGAGTCTTTAAACCGTACCTAGACGAGTTCGTGGTTGTTTTCATCGACGACATACTGATTATTCCAAGAGTGGTGATGAACATGAGAAGCATTTGAGACTAGCCTTACAAACCCTGAGGGACAAGAAATTATATGCCAAGCTTAGCAAGTGTGAATTCTGGCTTGCCAGCATCTCATTTTTGGGCCACGTGATTACTGAGGAAGGTATCTCTGTTGATCCAAGTAAGATTGAAGCCGTCGTAAATTGGCCGACGCCGACCAACGTGTCCGAGGTCCGTAGTTTTCTGGGTCTGGCAGGTTATTACCGAAAGTTCGTAAAGGATTTCAAGGATTGCAATTCCATTAACACAATTGACTAAGAAGGAAGCGGCATACGAATGGACTGAAGCTCGGGAATCAGCCTTTCAGGAGTTGAAGACGAGGTTAGTTACAGCACCAGTTCTTGTGCTCCCATCAGGTAATGAGAAATTTCAGATTTATAGTGATGCTTCACATAAGGGTTTGGGTTGTGTATTAATGCAAGGGGGTAAGGTCATAGCATATGCATCTCGTCAATTGAAACCTCATGAAAAGAACTATCCTGCCCATGATCTAGAGCTAGCAGCCGTGGTGTTTGCTTTGAAGATTTGGCGTCACTACTTGTATGGAGCTTCTTGCCAAGTTTTCACAGATCACAAGAGTTTGAAGTACTTATTCACTCAGAAGGAATTAAATTTGAGGCAGAGAAGATGGCTTGAATTATTGAAGGACTACGACATGCAGATTCAGTATCACCCAGGTAAGGCAAACTCGGTAGCCGACGTATTGAGCAGGAAGTCGGCGGGAAGTTTGGCATGCTTAGCCATAATCTCAGCAGAACCGACTATCATTGAAGAAGTAAAAGCAAGGCAGATGGAGGACAAACTCCTGAAGAGGGTAGCTGATGAGGTTATCACCAGGCCGAGGTCAGGATACACCTTTGAGAATGAAGTACTTAAGTTCGAAGGAAGATTGTGCGTGGCCGATGTCCCAGAGCTGAAAGGAAGATTCTGCAAGAATCTCATGGTTCCAGAATTGCTTTCATCCAGGGAACACTAAGATGTATCAAGATGTGAAGCAGACCTTTTGGTGGCCGAACATGAAGAGAGAAATAGCCGAGTTCGTATCCCAGTGCTTGTATTGTCAACAAGTGAAAGCAGAACATCAGAGACCAGCAGGACTTCTTCAACCTTTGTCAATTCCTGAATGGAAATGGGAACACATCTCCATGGATTTTGTGGTTAGTTTGCCGAGGACACAGAAGGGTATGGATTCGATTTGGGTTATTGTCGACAGATTAACTAAGTCAGCACACTTCTTGCCTGTTCAGACTACATTCAATGTTGACCGACTTGCTTGCTGTATATGAATGAGATTGTAAGACTTCATGGAGTGCCGATGTCCATTGTGTCAGACCGAGATCCGAAGTTTGTTTCTAGATTTTGGCAGAGTTTACAAAGAGCCTTGGGAACCGAATTGAAGTTTAGCACAGCTTTTCACCCCCAGACCGATGGACAAACAGAAAGAACGATTCAGACGCTCGAAGATATGCTCAGACTATGTGTGTTAGATTTCAAGGGAAGTTGGGAAGCAATCTACCGTTAGTGGAATTCGCTTACAACAACAGTTATCAAGCTAGCATTGGCATGGCGCTATGAAGCTTTGTATGGAAGGAAGTGCAGATCGCCGATATGTTGGACTGAAGTGGGATAAAGCTTTGATTGGTCCCGAGCTAGTTCAAGTTACAACCGAGAAGATTAAGCTCATTCGACAAAGGATCAAAACTGCTCAGAGTCGACAGAAGAGTTATGCCGATCAGAGAAGAAGAGGGTTGGAATTTGAAGTTGGGGATCATGTATTCCTGAAGGTTTCGCCAACGAAAGGAGTCTCTAGATTTGGGAAGAAAGGTAAGTTAGCACCTCGTTACATCGGGCCATTTGAAATACTTGAGAAAGTTAACCCAGCTGCCTATAGACTTGCTTTACCACCAGAACTGAGTCAAGTTCACAATGTGTTCCATATTTCGATGTTAAGGAAGTATATTCGGGATCCACTGCATGCAATTGATTATTCCGGGATTGTGGTTAATGAAGATTTAGGCTACGAGGAGAAGCCGATGAAAATTATTGACAGACAGGTGAAACAGTTGAGGAACAAATCTATACCAATGGTGAAAATTGAATGGAAGGAGCATTACGGCAAGGATGCTACATGGGAAATGGAAGAAGAAATGAAATCCGTTATCCGGGTTATTTGTAGAGCAAGGTAATTCAAGTTTGGGGACCAAACTTCTTTAAGGAGGGTAGGATGTAACAACCCTCATTTCACCCTAGTCATACTTGCATACATTACATGATCTTGTCTTGATATGTTGCTTTTGCAAACCTTGATTTGTCTGGCATGTGTTACTTGCATGGTCTGTTCCTTGTTTGGTGTGTGTTTTAGCCGAGGTCATCTTAAGCCTAGGTCGCTCCTTTGATACTCTTACACCTAGAACCATCTTGAGGTTTCTTTGGTTGACCTCCACTCGCATCCTGACATATTGGCCGAGATGTCATTATCTAGGCCGAGGTGTTCGTCACCAAGGCCGAGATGTGTATTATCTGGGCCGAGATGTTATCCTTGAACCCAAATGATCTTGTTCCTGGACTGGTACGACCTAGACCGAGGTGTGGCACATCTAGGCCGAGATGTGGCACAGCTAGGCCAAGTGTTGTCCTTCCTAGCCGAGATCATTGAAACCCTACTTGCCGAAGCTTTGTTTGCCGATGTCATTGCCTGCCGGAGTGCCTATGCCATCTTGCTTGTTAACACACTTTGTCATAGTCTTGTCTTTTCACTCAGTCACCTTTTTGAGGAGAACCAACCCGGTAGTGCCACGTGTCCCAGCTGAGTGTTAAGTTAGCCAGCAGACCTAGAAATGTATCATTTTGCTATATGTCTTTGTTCTTGAGGAGAGAGAGACTCTAGAAGAAGAAGAAGAAGTCTTTAGAGAGAGAGTAGATCCCAAGCTTGATCCTTAGAGTTCAAACCGTTTGATTCGTGTTTGAGGTTAGAATCTTGATCTACTCTTGTTGTTCTTATTGTCCATCTAGCTGCATTGCA
The DNA here is from genome assembly GCA_030407325.1 of Camellia japonica. Classification (NCBI taxonomy): domain Eukaryota; kingdom Viridiplantae; phylum Streptophyta; class Magnoliopsida; order Ericales; family Theaceae; genus Camellia; species Camellia japonica. The sequence continues at coordinate 134,240,450 of JAPPVO010000031.1, forward strand.
TGATCGAGCATGTTTTGAAAGCCATGCATTGCTTTGAAGTTCGGTTTTAGAAAGAGAATATGATATTCATGTGTTCTTGAGGAAAAGCCATGATTTGATTCAAAAGCTTGCATTAAGATCCATGTTTTTGTGTTTGTTTTCCCAAGATCTTCAAGTATGGGTACCCAGGTCCATGTTTTCGAACTCATAGCATGAATTTCCCAGATTTTGAAATAACAAGTTTTGATTGAGCATTCATGTTTTTCATGTTCATGTTCTTCATGATCTTCAGCAGAGAGAAACCCAGATTTTCCCGACTTCATTTCCTTGAATGTGGCTGTCGGGACCACACCTCGGCAAGAAGGTGTGAGACCTCGGCCAAGACTTGGTTGGTGCCCAGCATGTTTCCCGAGATAAGAAACAGTGTTTTGTTTTGATTTGACCTAGTCTTTGAGGAATGCCGAAATCATTTGTATGCATGTGAAGCCTGTTTGAGAGTGCATTCAATAGACCTTGTCATGTGTTTGTAGGACTTGGACTTGCCTTGAACCCGACGTTTGAAGAACTAGGTGAGTGGTATTTTTAATAAAGTTATGTTATAAAGTTTTGATAAAGCTTTGTTTGCTTGTTTTGGAAAAGTATTTGTTAAGCATGAATGACTATCCCTATTTTGTGTGTCAAGTATTAGCTTGGTTTTGACAACCTTGAAAGTCCGTACGTGCTAGGGGACTATAAGCATTTGTAGCACAACTCTTGAAAGTCCGTACGTGCTAGGGGACTATAAGCATTTGTAGCACAACTCTTGAAAGTCCGTACGTGCTAGGGGACTATAAGCATTCGTAGCACAACCTTGTTTAATGTCATCCCTTGACTTGGAAGTCTTGTTAGATTTGTTAGATGAACTTGATTTATCCCACGTTTTACTACAAGCTAAGATTATGTATTGTTTTGTCAAAGATATCGGATATCATGCATGCAAACCCTTTATTACTTGTACCATTCACTGAGTATCCAAGCTCAACCTCTCTATATATATGTAGGTGATGAGCAGGACGGCGGCGACGCCTAGATGTGCTTTGCAACTTGTTTTGGATTCGCATTTTGTAGCATCTTGAAGATCATGCTTCTTAGCTTGCATTTCATGGTGTTTTGTATATGATGGCTTGAGAAGCCTTTTGGTCAAGATGTATTTTTGTACTTTATTTTGTTGTATCCAAGTTGTAAAGTTATGAAAAGATGTATGCTATTTCATTTGACTCATGCACAACTCTTATGGACTAATTAGATTTACATATTTTGCTTCCGCACATGTAAGCCCTTTATATATCATACTCTGTCGTGTGTGAATTTTGAAAGTAGGCCTTCGGTAATCTCGGATTACTGGCCATCATGGCACCATTCTACTAGGGGCGGAATGGGGTCGTGACACAAGTACTCCAAGCCAAAATAGAAACTAGTTAGTAATCAATGCATGATCCTAGTTCATGTTAAGATGGCTAATACAACACATGTAAAATGCAACTAAGATAGGCTCGGCTATTCTAAACATGGCATGTGAAATGCTACAGATAATATGTATTCAATTTGGAATTGAAATACAATGCAATTAGTATGATGTGCCGAGCCCGGTGCATGCAAGACATATGAATGAATGCAAACATGCGAGCATAAGTATGCTAATTGAAACATGCCCTAATCTAACCATCGTAAACAGGTAAGTAAAAGGGAGAAGACGTGGGGTTGGAAGACATTCACACACCCACGCACACTTATTACAAAATCCGCCCTCTCAACGGAGGGTCCGAAAGAATAATACAAATTAATTAACTAACAAGCTAATTAAATATTACACAACACTTAACTAATTAAATGAATTAATCAAACTAAGAAAGCAGTAAAGAGGCCTCAGGAAGAGGAATGAATGTATGCACGCTCGGCTCTGCTCGGAAACCCGTCGCCATACTCATGTTGCCTCTGTTTACACTGCTCTGCACTTCTGAAAACTGCACAAGTCTCCAGGATGTTTCTGAACCACCTTCTGAGCACTGTGGAAGGTCACCGGCCAAAAGGCAAGGCCACCGGCCATAGGAAACTGGTCATCGACCATGTGTGAGGCTCTCGGCCAACAATGCATAGCCGGCCGGCACTGAAGATGGCCGACCGGCCATCTCTTTCTGCAGAATCCTGTTTTGCTGCAGCAGAGGACAGACAGTGCATGACAAACCATTTTCAAGGCAATGTGTGCATAGCCACTCTCCCTATCATGTAATGAACTCAAGGGAGTATGGCCCTCGGTCCTCGGGCCACCAATCACGCATTTCGATGCATGATGGCCAAAGGTACCAAGTTTGCAAATCAATGTAGATGAATGCAACAAAACAAATGAATGCTACACACTCTATCATGTTGAGATCAAGAGTGTCGGCGACCGAGGATTGAGGCGTGTTTCGTCACTTTAGGTACGAACACACCTCATCCCTCATGTTTGGTTTGACACCCCAAACCAAACACAATGCAATGCATGTATGCGATATGGCTCAAATATGCAATATGGCTCAAGCATGCAAAATGAGGCTAAGTTAGCAAAGCGTGCTAAATGCAATGCAACCTACACATGCAAATGTACAATGTGCTAAGCATGCAAGATGTAATGCAATGCGATCTAACATGTAAGCTAAGCTAATGTAACAAGAACATGCAAACATGATATAATGCAAGCATGCAAATGATGTAACAAGATACAACATGCCAAACATGCAACTATGTACAAGGATGGGCTTAAACTGAAATGGGAGGCCTCAGCCATGCCCCAAAACAGTGGCCAATAATGATGTAACAAAAGCACGAATCACACATGCAAGCATGCATGCACCAATGCCCATCACTTAAGGCATAAAAGAGGCAATTCTAAGCATACTTAAAAGAGACGAACATGGGCATTTTACAAATATGCTGAGCTCTGAAATCATGCTAAAAGGAGTGCCAAATCCAAACACACAAGTGAAACATAGCATGCAAAGGGACCCAAAGCTTGAGACCAACCAAAGGGTTCAAATCATAGCCATACCAATCAAGCCTTAAAGAGCCAAAATGACTTAAATCAGTCCTAGGGCAGACAAAAACAAGACTAGAACATGTATGGAACATGGCCAAAACATGCTAAGAGATAGGCACCAAAACAAAGGCATTCAAGACTACAAAGAGAGCATTCCATTACAACTATCACAACCAAGCATGGCATGGACTTTTCAACAAAAAAAAAAAAGAGTTATAATATACCAAAAGGAACCCCGAAACCCACTGATATGGCAGCTTGAAGACTTAAACAAAGAGGCATGCACAATGACTCATTTTTAAGGCACAAAAGAACAACTCTTCAAAGCATTGAGAGGATGGTAAATGCAAGCATACGAGCATGAAGCATGGACTGAAATATGACCTCAAGTGATGCCAAATCATAAGAAAGGTCAAGCAATGCATGCTAATGACTCACACACACCCGAGGCCAACAAGCTAGAATGCAAAGAGCTATATAAAGCATGGCAAGCATGACCAAATTGACACCAAATAGAACTTAAACATGTTAAAACATGACTAAAAACTTCACAAAGCTAAGTCAAAACATGCAAGGATGGTGGTCTAAATGCATGATGCATTTCTAAGCAAAAATAGAGGAATGCAAGGCAAGTGTATGGTACATGCAAGGGGTCAACAAACCAACCTAAAACAGAGGTAAACCATGACCAAATATCACTAAATACCCACTGAGATGGAGCCAAAATCAACTAAGCATGCATGCTAACCTTATGAGCCAAAAACACAAGCATATGAGACACAAAGGGAGAGGAGTGTCCCTCCCCTATACAAGACCTCAAAACCACTTCACCACCACTGAAAATCCTCTGGATTTCAGTGGTGAGAAGGCCAATACACGAAAGTTCCAAAGCTCAAAAAAAGAAGGCACAAAAAGGGGCCAAACAAGGCCTAAGAGGGGGTGGACAACCCCAAACACAAAAGAGACCTTAATGAAACATCTTAAACATAAAAAAATAGAACTTTTATCAGTTATACACTAAGCTCAAAATAGCATGCAAGATAGGTTAAAAGCTTGTACAAAAATGGGGAATATAAAGCAATAGTGCCACCCTTGAAGAACACTTCAAGAACAACAACTCCAGCCCCTCCTTTTGATCAAAACCAGCTTAAAAGCTCTGAAACCAGCCCCTTAACACGTCAAGAACCGAAGTAAAGTGTAACACTAGGTGTTTTAGTGCAAAACTAAGAACAAAAACCCCTTTGGAACACTTTTACACACACAAATCAAGAGAAAGAGAGAGGGATATAGAGAGAGAGTGATATATACAATATATCTCAAATGTATAACTCTGATTTGCTCAACCCCTTTAAAGGAGAGGGGAGGTCCTCTTTTATAGAACAAGATAAGGGCCTAAGCTTCTTGGAGAAGCTAAGGCAAAGGGGTCAAGCTCCCTCAAGAAGCTAGAACAAAGGTTCAAGCTTCTTGGGGAAGCTAAGACAGAGGTTCAAGCTTCTTGAGGAAGCTACAGCAAAGGGTTCAAGCTTCCTCAAGAAGCTAGAGCAAAAAGGGTGCAAAGGGTGCAAATCCTCCATACACGTGTATGGAGGACAGATCTGTGTGCTCCAGCTGGCACAGCTGGCATGCACAATGCCTAAAAAAGGCAAAAAAGAAGTCCCGGCCAGAAAATATGGCCGATTGACCAAACAAACGGCCGACCTACCAAAAACACTACCGACCGGCCATCACCAATGGCCGGTAGCAACAAAACTGGGCCGGTGGCATCATGCCATGGCCGGTGAGGTGTGGGGATGGCTAACAAGCCATTCCCTGCCCTCAGAAGCAAAAAACACGAGTGTTTGGTCCATAACCAAGCACAAAACAAACAAGTCAAGAGGTCTTGAGGCAAGGCGCGCGGCCGAAACCTCCGAGAACTCAAGACGAACACGAACATGGATAATCATCGAGTGTTCAAACGATGACGTCCAAGTCTTGAGGACGGTCAAAAATGGGGTGTCTACAGTTGCCCCTCTTTGACAGAACTCGAAAGTCATAACAATGACGGGAGTGAATGTCAAAGCCCAGAAACGACCCATTTTTGACAAGGCCGAAGACTTAGACAAAGCATACAAGCTACCGATAAAGATATGCACCCGAAGGCAGGGGCAAAATGCAAGACAATGCACAAAGCCAAGCATAACTTATGATCATGCAAAGGATGCTGTAATGAAGCAAATCATGCAACAATTTTAAGCAAGCAAATTCAAACCAAGCTACATTTCATGCAGAAAGGATGTAAGAAAATTATGCAATTTTCACAAACATGTGTGATATATAAAAGGTGAACGAAGTGTGATAGATACACTAAGTGGACAAGCATGTGTGATAGATACACATAGTGAAGAGAGTGTGATGGATATGCTTATATGAATAAAGTGTGATTGATACACTAAGTGAAGCAGAGTGTGATAGATACACAAAGCGAAACGAGTGTGATGGATACACTAAGCAAATACGTGATAGATACACTAAGCGAACGTGTGTGATGGATACACAAAGTGAACGCGTGATAGATACACAAAGTGAGCATAGTGTGATAGATACACAAAGTGAGCATGGTGTGATAGATACACAAAGCGAAGCGAGTCTGATAGATACACTATATGAAGCAAAGTGTGATAGACACTAAAAGTGAACACAAAGTGTGATAGATGCACTATGTGAAGCAAAGTATGATGGATACACAAAAAGTGAACACAAAGTGTGATAGATGCACTAAGTGAACAGAGTGTGATTGATACACTAAAAGCGAACACAAAGTGTGATAGATGCACTAAGTGAACAGAGTGTGATTCATACACTAAAAGCGAACACAAAGTGTGATAGATGCGCTATGAGAACAGAGTGTGATTGATACACTAAAAGTGAACACAAAGTGTGATAGATGCACTAAGTGAACAGAGTGTGATTGATACACTAAAAGCGAACACAAAGCGTGATAGATGCACTAATTGAACAAAGTGTGATTGATACACTAAAAGTGAACACAAAGTGTGATAGATGCACTATGTGAACAGAGTGTGATTGATACACTAAAAGCGAACACAAAGTGTGATAGATGCACTAAGTGAACAGAGTGTGATTGATACACTAAAAGTGAATACAAAGTGTGATAGATGCACTATGTGAACAGAGTGTGATTGATACACTAAAGATAATGAAGTGTGATGGATACACTAAAGTAAATGAAGTGAATATGTGCATGATAGATACACAAAATGAGGATGTGTGTGATAGATACAGAAAATGAAAGAAGTGTGATTGATTCACTAAGTGAAGAGAGTGTGATTGATACACTAAATAAATGAAGTGTGATTGATACACTAAATAAATGATCTCAAACGAAACTTCTTTGAATGAACCGTACATACAATATCGTGTATGAATGAGAAAGAAACTTGACAGGTACAATGCAATACAATGCATGATGTTTAAGGAATGCAATAAACAAACCTAACGGCGCTTTAGAAAGCACCTCATAGGGTGAGTGGCGATGAACCGCTCTACTCTGACAGGGATCTCCCCTCGTGCTCTTCGAACACTTACCTTCAACTGACAGTACAAAGGCTCTGGAATACTGACAAGGGTTCTTCACGTAGAACACTTTGGATGCTGTCTTTCTTCCTGATCATATTCACAACTTTCCCTATTCTCTAACGGGGTGACAGACTAGGTTGGTTTAGTATCCAAAATTGAGGTGCATATACGCTATCTCAACCTATGGGGCTTCCGTACAGATTTCAAGCTGAGGACACGCCTCTGGGTATTTAAACCAGACTTTAATCTCGGAAATCCCGAACCTTTGCATTCTAGGCAACAGCCATTCGAACTCTAGTTTCCACCGTCGCAGTTGGTCTCTTAGGAACTCATTGCGAACACAGCCAAGATGCCTCTGGCAGGGAATGGTACTCAGGGAGAGCACTTTTGATCGCCGTTCTGGCTTGAAGCAGACTTGATCTTGAGCTTGAGGTAGAGGCACACTCATACTTTGGAGCATTTGGCAAGACCTGAAGAGGTACACACGGAATGTAATCTCAGAACTTACTGAAGTTGAAACAAACTCAGATACCCGACATTTTCCTCTTTTCTTTTGCTTTGCAGTCTGGAACCTATATAGCTTCAGATAGGTCCTGGTTTTACTATTCCCGCATGACTTGGGTTGAACCCTGCAGTTTTACGAAAGAACGAATCTTGTTTTGCACAGATGTGGAGAACAGCACGGCACTCGGAGCACAAAACGATTTTATTTTTGAAATTGAGAGATGAGTTCTTGACCGGGGTATTGAGCCTACGACTGAACACAGCGCGCTACGACTCAACAACGGAAAACAAAAGGTAAACAACCTAAACGCATCGAGTAACACTCGAAACGACTCAAAACAATAATCGAGATAAAACAAAAAGACACGACACTCAGACGTGCACAGGGAGCTTGTTTCTCTGGGTATTGTTTCCCACCCTTTCTTATTTGTGATTCTCACATCACTCGGCCCTCAGGCTCTGTTTTTTTTTTTTTTTCTGAAAAAGCCCTTTTCCTTACTTTTTCTCTCAACGCACATCTCTCTATTCTTCAATCTCTCATTTTTTATCCCTCCCCTGGGTGGTTGATGGATAAACAAGAAGTTGCGGGTTCTTGTGCCTAGCATTCTACCAGATTCTTATTCTTGTTCACAACAGTGAGTTTCTCTCACAGAGGGGTTGCGCTACAACTGGGTGTGCAGCAAATCTGCAGCTGACATCGGTTGACGATGCTCTGCCGGGGAGTTTGGACGTGATCAGATCTGCCCAGATAAGGGAGTGGAATATCTTGATCCATTCTAGCTCATGCTTCACACTTGGCTCGATACCTCGCTGCTTAGAGGATGAGAGAGCTTTTCAGCCCTTTTGCTGTTAGCTTCAATCGTGCCCTTTTCTGGCGAATACGGTGCCCTTTCCGGCAAGTAGAGTGCCCTTTCTAGCAAGTATGTTGACAAAGGGGAAAAGAAAGAACACCTGACTCAACTGTGCCCCTAGTTCATCATTTTGACCATTTTTTGTTTTTGGTTTTCTACTAAAACAATTTTGACCAAAATGAGAGTTAGATTAACATGCTTGTTCAATTTTCTGATTTAAAATCATGCAAGTCAGGCTATGAGCACTGAAAATTTTCCTTTTTTGGGTCCAAGAAATGGTCCAGTTTTGAAAAAATGGAATACTTTTCGAGAAAATCAGTCCACCTTAGTAAAAATTCTCAAAAACTATTTTTGCAAACGGTCATTGCTCGACGAGCATGGAACCTACTCTTGAGATGCACAACCTCAGATCTAAAACAATGGAAAACTGCCCCTTTGTCTGAAGGATACCGCATGGCAACGGAAAGTTGCCCCTTGTTTGAATAGCACCACGACACACTGTATGGCAACGGAAAGTTGCCCCTTGTTTGGATAGCACCGCAGCGCATTGTAATCAGTCCTCAGAGTGACGATCACAACCGAACTCTCGGATACAGAGAAGGCAAAGATGAACAAAACCAATACATGGACACAATCAAATTTAAAGTGTTTTACGGCTGGACTTCAGAATGAAGTTGCCTGCGTATCCCAAAGATGGGAATCAAACCTTACGTAGTTCGGGGTAAGGTACACTCGGGTATTAACCTCTCCTTTTGCGCTCTAACTTTTGCCAAGGGCGCCCTTTCTGGGTTTTCAACCTTGCGAGCTTTGTTCTTCTTTCTTTTCAATTCTTTTCATGTTTTTTTCATCTTTTCTTTTTCATTCTTTTTATTTTTTCTTTCTCTTTTCTTTTTTCTTGCTCTAACTTTTGCCTGGGTCGCCCTTCCGGGTTTTCAGCCCAGCGAGCCTCTCAAGGGTAAAAGTGTAGCTTTGTCCATGTCAAATGGTTTTGAGATCTTGAAGTCATCTGAATCCAGGAGAATAGCTGATGTTCGCTGACGATGTAGGAGTCCATCCAATGGGGGGGATGAATTTGCCCCTAGTGTTGTGGATAGGAACTTGGTTGCTCTTCAACAAAACTTTCTTCTTTCTTCCCTTCTGGGATTTGGCATTATTGCCAGTCTTCCCTGGTTTGCAGAAAAGACTCATCTTTGACTCTTCGAGCGCATTTGACATTTTTGCCCCTAGTTCGAGGAGGGTTTCTGATCTAGCTTCGCAAGCTTCTTTTGACAACATCTGATCTTCTTGACCTGATTTCCCTGCCCCTAGTTCGAGGGCTGCTTCGAATCTGGCCACACAGACCTCACATTGCGGTTGACCGTTGAGCACTCTGAATTAAGGTCCAAGGTTTGAAAGCAAGGGGTCGAGTCTCGAGGCTGAGAGCGATCCTAAGCTGTACAATCTCAAGAACGATTCCACACAGGTCTTCGCAGGACCGCGCAAAACATTTTTTGAAATTTTTTAACAAAGCGACAAATCGCTCGTGCTGAAGACAGTGTAGAACCAATCTGGATCAAGCCAGGATCCTTCTCAGTACTCACATTAACAAGCATGATTTCATTCATTAAGGGCTTAGTACGCCTCTCTTTCTCTCAATTTGATCAAATTTTTGCAAATCCCGAGGAATTCCTTCCTCTTTGTTTTCACGCAGTGTTCAAAAGAGTTTTGAAAAACTTAGGTCGAGGTAATGAATTCAAGGCACAAAGAGCAGGTGAAATGCACTGCCGTTTCATTCAAGTTTGCTGGCACAACAGGCTCAAAGCAGAAACAAGCACAAAAGCATGAAAACCACAGCTGTTTCAATTAGATCTTCTGGTGTAACTGGCTCCCTGGCAGAAACAGACTCAAAATAAAGCGAAAAGACAAACACAACACAAAACAAAACAAAATGGTGATATCCGAGGTAACACCCCCGAAATCACCCGACTCCGACACAACAAGATTGACTCGATACAACAAGACTGACTCGACTGACCAGTACAAAAGGACTGACTCAATACAATATAACAAGACTGACCCAGTACCCAAGTCAGAAAATACAAAAACTAGTATTTGCATACTGCTCAAAATAGTGCGTGCCATTCCTATGTCTGGAGTAAACTGAGTGTCGCCCGCAGGTGGTTCATCCCCCGATTACATAACAACACAAGTCTAGAGTACCCGAGGGATATCAGACCCTTCTGAAGCTATGGTTCCAAGACTACTTAGCAAAGAGAAAACAGACAGCATCTCAGCCTGATTTCACCAGAACCATCATGAGTGAAGTTGAATGACTGCGCCCTATAGAATTCTGCCCAAAATTCTGCCATGTAAACTGATACCTCAGGTAAAACTGATTCTCAAACACTGATACTGATGCCCGCAGCCTGATGCCCACACTTGCAAACTGATACATGCATTCCTGTAGAGGCCAACTCTAAAGCACATAACAAACAAGTGAGAGCCAAAACACCCCTATGTTGGGGTAGGGTTTCCCTGTCCTATTTTGTCAAGAGCTAAGGTTTCACTACGCACGCAGCGGTTTCAAACAACCTATAATTGGGTAAGCGACCTGTCCTAGTTTGGAATGGTCACTACGGATTCCGATATGCACTAGGTCGAATGGTCAAAAGGGTGCCCCGGTAAAACCTGGGGTTTCTGTTCCCATCGTGGCAGAGCCCGTAATCGGTTAGCCTTATGGCACGTTTCTCAAAGCGAGACTCTGGCAAACCGTTCAGAATAGCAGACGGCAAACATTGTGTCCTAGGCGCACCAATGCACATGCAATGCAAAGAAACACATAAGTTAGTCAAACAAGACATCATGAGTTCGAGTCAAGTTCTCTAAATCCCCAGCAGAGTCGCCAGAAACTGTAGACGTCCCGAACGTCCCGGAGGGAATCCCGTTTCATTCATTGGGCTCACTACAGTTCGGACTCAAATGTCACGGTTCTGAATCTAATCTCGCAAAGTGCAATGCAAGACCAATAAATCACCAAAGAGTCCAAATCCGGCAACAGATTTTTAGAAAGAAGTGCCAAACATGGATTGCTTTGCCAGATACAGAGTCGCCACCTAAATATTTTATTTTGGGGGAATTTAGGAAACCCTGACTCGTGCCTAAGGCCACGTGTCCGTCATCACCAAAGTTGCCTCGGCAAAGGGAACTTGGGTACGATTGGGGAAGGTCACTTCGTGAGCACCCCCGCTCGCCCGATCAAAGATCGGCCTCTACTAACCATGATATTGAGTTTTGAAAACATTATGTGCTCTTATCCCGGTTATTAGCCTAGAATTACTATGTGATGCGCACAGCATACAAGTATAGACTGGATCGCCTGAGTTGGAACAAAACATTTCATATTTGTTTTTTAAAGCGGTTTGCTACTCGCAAGTAGGCTAAAATGCGGGTTTTGCCACCCTCAAGTGGGCTTAGAAGAACATGGTGATTTGCCACTATCTAGTGGGCTTAAAACTCTCAATCGGTGAATTGTTCCAATTCAGATAATCCAACCTTCACCCACATGCATTCAGACAGTTATATCACATAAACACATAGCCTCATGGTAAGCATGCCATCATGGCGGTCACTCACACGCATGCAAGGATGCTAAAGCATAAGCACTTACCGAGTACTCCAAGCCAAAACAGAAACTAGTTAGTAATCAATGCATGATCCTAGTTCATGTTAAGATGGCTAATGCAACACATGCAAAATGCAACTAAGATAGGCTCGGCTATTCTAAACATGGCATGTGAAATGCTACAGATAACATGTATTCAATTTGGAATTGAAATACAATGCAATTAGTATGATGCGCTGAGCCCGGTGCATGCAAGACATATGAATGAATGCAAACATGCGAGCATAAGTATGCTAATTGAAACATGCCCTAATCTAACCATCGTAAGCAGGTAAGTAAAAGGGAGAAAGACGTGGGGTTGGAAGACATTCACACACCCACGCACACTTATTACAAAATTCTCTGTCTCGACGGAGGGTCCGAAAGAATAATACAAATTAATTAACTAACAAGCTAATTAAATATTACACAGCACTTAACTAATTAAATGAATTAATCAAACTAAGAAAGCAGTAAAGAGGCCTCAGGAAGAGGAATGAATGTATGCACGCTCGGCTCTGCTCGGAAACCTGTCGCCATACTCATGCTGCCTCTGTTTACACTGCTCCGCACTTCTGAAAACTGCATAAGTCTCCAGGATGTTTCTGAACCACCTTCTGAGCACTGTGGAAGGTCACCGGCCAAAAGGCAAGGCCACCGGCCATGGGAAACTGGTCTTAGACCATGTGTGAGGCTCTCGGCCAACAATGCATAGCCGGCCGGCACTGAAGATGGCGACCGGCCATCTCTTTTCTGCAGAATCCTGTTTTGGCTGTAGCAGAGGACAGACAGTGCATGCAAACATTTTCAAGGCAATGTGTGCATAGCCACTCTCCCTATCATGTAATGAACTCAAGGGAGTATGGCCCTGTCCTCGGGCCACCAATCACGCATTTCGATGCATGATGGCCAAAGGTACCAAGTTTGCAAATCAATGTAGATGAATGCAACAAAACAAATGAATGCTACACACTCTATCATGTTGAGATCAAGAGTGTCGGCGACCGAGGATTGAGGCGTGTTTCGTCACTTTAGGTACGAACACACCTCATCCCTCATGTTTGGTTTGACACCCAAACCGAACATAATGCAATGCATGTATGCGATATGGCTCAAATATGCAATATGGCTCAAGCATGCAAAATGAGGCTAAGTTAGCAAAGCGTGCTAAATGCAATGCAACCTACACATGCAAATGTACAATGTGCTAAGCATGCAAGATGTAATGCAATGCGATCTAACATGTAAGCTAAGCTAATGTAACAAGAACATGCAAACATGATAATGCAAGCATGCAAATGATGTAACAAGATACAACATGCCAAACATGCAACTATGTACAAGGATGGGCTTAAACCGAAATGGGAGGCCTCAGCCATGCCCCAAAACAGTGGCCAATAATGATGTAACAAAAGCACGAATCACACATGCAAGCATGCATGCACCAATGCCCATCACTTAAGGCATAAAAGAGGCAATTCTAAGCATACTTAAAAGAGACGAACATGGGGCATTTTACAAATATGCTGAGCTCTGAAATCATGCTAAAAGGAGTGCCAAATCCAAACACACAAGTGAAACATAGCATGCAAAGGGACCCAAAGCTTGAGACCAACCAAAGGGTTCAAATCATAGCCATACCAATCAAGCCTTAAAGAGCCAAAATGACTTAAATCAGTCCTAGGACAGACCAAAACAAGACTAGAACATGTATGGAACATGGCCAAAACATGCTAAGAGATAGGCACCAAAACAAAGGCATTCAAGACTACAAAGAGAGCATTCCATTACAACTATCACAACCAAGCATGGCATGGACTTTTCAACAAAAAAAAAAAAAAAAAAAGAGTTATAATATGCCAAAAGGAACCCCGAAACCCACTGATATGGCAGCTTGAAGACTTAAACAAAGAGGCATGCACAATGACTCATTTTTATGGCACAAAAGAACAACTCTTCAAAGCATTGAGAGGATGGTAAATGCAAGCATACGAGCATGAAGCATGGACTGAAATATGACCTCAAGTGATGCCAAATCATAAGAAAGGTCAAAGCAATGCATGCTAATGACTCACACACCCGAGGCCAACAAGCTAGAATGCAAAGAGGCTATATAAAGCATGGCAAGCATGACCAAATTGACACCAAATAGAACTTAAACATGTTAAAACATGACTAAAAACTTCACAAAGCTAAGTCAAAACATGCAAGGATGGTGGTCTAAATGCATGATGCATTTCTAAGCAAAAATAGAGGAATGCAAGGCAAGTGTATGGTACATGCAAGGGGTCAACAAACCAACCTAAAACAGAGGTAAACCATGACCAAATATCACTAAATACCCACTGAGATGGAGCCAAAATCAACTAAGCATGCACGCTACCCTTATGAGCCAAAAACACAAGCATATGAGACACAAAGGGAGAGGAGTGTCCCTCCCCTATACAAGACCTCAAAACCACTTCACCACCACTGAAAATCCTCTGGATTTCAGTGGTGAGAAGGCCAATACACGAAAGTTCCAAAGCTAAAAAAAGAAGGCACAAAAAGGGGCCAAACAAGGCCTAAGAGGGGGTGGACAACCCCAAACACAAAAGAGACCTTAATGAAACATCTTAAACATAAAAAAATAGAACTTTTATCAGTTATACACGAAGCTCAAAACAGCATGCAAGATAGGTTAAAAGCTTGTACAAAAGTGGGGAATATAAAGCAATAGTGCTCACCCTTGAAGAACACTTCAAGAACAACAACTCCAGCCCCTCCTTTTGATCAAAACCAACTTAAAATCTCTGAAACCAGCCCCTCAACACGTCAAGAACCGAAGTAAAGTGTAACACTAGGTGTTTTAGTGCAAAACTAAGAACAAAAACCCCTTTGGAACACTTTACACACACAAATCAAGAGAGAGAGAGAGAGAGGGATATAGAGAGAGAGTGATATATACAATATATCTCAGATGTATAACTCTAATTTGCTGAACCCCTCTAAAGGAGAGGGGAGGTCCTCTTTTATAGAACAAGATAAGGGCCTAAGCTTCTTGGAGAAGCTAAGGCAAAGGGGTCAAGCTTCCTCAAGAAGCTAGAACAAAGGTTCAAGCTTCTTGGGGAAGCTAAGACAGAGGTTCAAGCTTCTTGAGGAAGCTAGAGCAAAGGGTTCAAGCTTCCTCAAGAAGCTAGAGCAAAAAGGGTTGCAAAGGGTGAAAATCCTCCATACACGTGTATGGAGGACATATCTATGTACTCCAGCTGGCACAGCTGGCATGCAGAATGCCTAAAAAAGGCAAAAAAGAAGTCCCGGCCAGAAAATATGGCCGATTGACCAAACAAACGGCCGGCCGACCAAAAACACTACCGACCGGCCATCACTAATGGCCGATAGCAACAAATTAGGGCCGGTGGCATCATGCCATGGCCGGTGAGGTGTGGGGATGGCTAACAAGCCATTCCCTGCCCTCAGATGCAAAAAACACAAGTGTTTGGTCCATAACCAAGCACAAAACAAACAAGTCAAGAGGCCTTAAGGCAAGGCGCACGGCCGAAACCTCTGAGAACTCAAGACGAACACGAACATGGATAATCATCGAGTGTTCAAACGATGACGTCCAAGTCTTGAGGACGGTCAAAAATGGGATGTCTACACTCAGAGCCAGAGTCAGGGGAGGGGTCAACCGCTCACTTGTTATCAGTGTAGGCAGGCGGGGCACATGAAGTGGTTTTGCCCATAGTTGGGTAGCACACTTGATGTGATTGGTTCGAGACAGATAGGGAGTGGTTCGAGACAGGCACATAGCCACCAGCCAGTACAATCAGCACATGCCCCGAGGGCCAATCAGGGAGCCTCTTCGGCTCAGTCAGTGCATCAGGCCTATGCTTTGAGAGGTGAGCAAGTGGACCAGATGCCTATAGGGCGTGTGTATGCGCTTATCGAGCCAAATCTTATACCAGCGCCTTCGGTAGTGAGAGGTACCATCTTATTTTTTAATTCGGTTGCTAGTGTATTGATTGATACGGGTGCATCCCATTCATTCAACTCATCTGCATTTGCATCGATTTTGGAATTAGAGTTTGCTCGGTTAGCATCTCCTATCTGTGTAGAGTCACCTATTGGTAGTGAGATGATTTTGAAGCAAAGGTGTCAGGGTTGTGACATAGACGTTGCAGGTCGTCGACTTTCATTTGCATTTGTTTTAATTGACATGTCTAGCTTTGATGTTATTTTGGGTATGGACTGGTTGTCTTCATATCGGGCTATCATTGATTGCTACCATCAGAGGGTTACTATATGTACCTTGAGCGGGGATTGTTTTTATTTCTTGGGGGACCGGGTGGATAGAGTCTTATCACTGGTATGTCATCCGCGTGGACAGAGTGAATTTAGTTGCCTTCTTTCCAACTTTTTGGGCAGTGAGTGTGATAAAGTCTAGGTTGAGTTACCCAGTGTAGTTTTTGAATACTTGGCTGCTTTTCCAGAGGATCTTACCAGTTTACCACCTCACCGAGAGATCGAGTTCTCTATTGATTTAGTGCCTGGTACAGCACCGATTTCTTTGGCACTGTATAGATTTGCACCTGTCGAGTTGAGTGAGTTGAAGATTCAGCTCCAAGAATTGTTAGATAAGGGCTTCATATGCCCTAGTACCTCATCGTGGGGAGCATTGACTCTTTTTGCCCAAAAAAAAGATGGTGCGTTGCGACTTTGTATAGATTACCGAAAGTTGAACCGGGTAACTGTTAAGAACAACTACCCGATGCCTCGTATAGATGATCGGTTTGATCAATTGAAGGGGTCTTCTTGTTTTTCTAAGATAGACTTGAGATCGGGTTATCACCAGTTGAAAGTAAGGGAGGAGGACATCCCGAAAATGGCATTCCGTACGTAGTATGGCCATTACGAATTCCTAGTAATGCCCTTTGGGTTGACTAATGCACCGGCTGTGTTTATAGATTTGATGAACCAGATCTTCAGTGAGTTCCTAGACCGTTTTGTAGTCGTCTTTGTAGACGACATTTTGATTTACTCACCCTTCGAGGAGGAGCACGAGAACACTTACGAGCAGTACTTGAGTTGCTTCGAGCCCACAAGCTATATGCTAAATTTGGGAAGTGTGAATTCTGGCTGAGAGATGTTAAGTTCTTACGCCATGTGGTATCTGGGGATGGGGTGACTGTAGATTCATCCAAGATAGAGGTAGTGTAAGATTGGGAACAACTTAAGAATGCTTTCGAGATCCGTAGTTTCTTGGAGTTGGTCAGGTATTATCGTCGATTTGTGAAAGATTTCTCTAGGCTAGCCTCACCATTGACCAGATTGATGAGGAAAAGGGTCAAGTTCGTGTGGAACGAGACTTGTGAGAAGTCGTTCCAAGAGCTTAAGGTTTGACTCACTACTACTCTAGTTTTGATTATTCTAGAGAGTAGTTTGGGTTTTTCGGTGTATTGTGATGCCTCATGGGAAGGCTTGGGTTGTGTTTTGATGTAAGAGGGGAAGGTACTAGTCTATGACTCGTGGCAGTTGAAAACACATGAGATGAACTACCCTACTCATGACCTAGAGTTCGCGGTAGTGATCTTTGCTTTAAAGATTTGGAAGCATTATCTGTGTAGAGAGAAGTTTAAGGTGTTTTCTGATCACAAAAGTCTGAAATATCTCTTTACACAGAAGGACTTGAATCCAAGGCAACAAAGGTGGATGGAGTTCATAGAAGATTATGATTTCGAGTTACATTATCATCTGGGGAAGGCCAATGTTGTGACTGATGCCTTGAGTTGGAAATCCATTAGCAGTGTAGCTTGTATTGTTATCCAAGAATGGGAGATGTTGGGTGCTATTAGGGAGTTTCACTTGTAGCTTGACGAGTCTGTGGATTCTGTAACCTTGTATTTGGTAGTTGCTCAACCTACACTTGTGAATCGAGTGATAGAAACACAGTGGGGTGACCTTGACGTAGAATCCCTCTGGGAGAAGATCTCTAGTGGGAAGGTGGAAAAGGGTTTGACTGTGTATCATGATCTGAGTGTGAGATACCGGGACCGTTTGTTCGTACTAGAGTCTTGTTGAGAGGAAGTACTTCGAGAGTTTCACTATTCACACCTTGCGGTGCATCCTGGAGGCACAAAGATGTATCACGATTTTAGTTGCCAGTTTTGGTAGAGAGGTATGAAGAAGGATGTAGTCGTGGTTGTATCGTGGTGCCTTACTTGTCAATAAGTGAAGGTTGAGCTTTAGAGGCCAACGGGTTTGTTGCAACCCTTGCCTATAGCCGAGTGGAAGTGGGAGCATGTCACGATGGATTTCGTTGTGGGCCTTTCGAGAACTCAATGGTGGTAGTGATGCCATATGGGTGGTAGTTATTCCTATGTGTGTGCGTGACTCGGTAGATCATCTTGTCGACCTTTATATTAGGGACATAGTGAGGTTGCACGGGGTGCCTGTAACGATTGTCTCGGATAGAGATCCACGTTTCACGGCTTGGTTGTGGCAGAGCCTATAAAGTGTCTTGGGCACGAGACTGGCTTTTAGTACTGTGTATCATCCTCAGATTGACGGGCAATCAAAGCGCACCATTCCGATTTTAGAGGATATGCTCGAGGGTTGTGTCATTGATTTTAAGGGTTTGTGGGAGAGACATTTGCCCTTAGTGGAGTTTGCCTATAACAATAGCTTCTATTCGAGTATTGGCATGACACCATTCGAGGCCTTGTATGGCCGACCGTGCAAATCTCTTGTGTGTTGGGTTGACGTGGGTGATGCACCAATGTTGGGTTCGGAGTTAGTTCGAGAAATGACGGAAAAGGTTGCCCTTATCCATTAGAGGTTGGCTACAGTCTAGAGTCGCCAGAAAAGTTACGCCGATCGTAGAAGGAGACCCTTGTCTTTTGAGGTGGGAGATCATGTCTTTTTGAAGATATCACTAGAGAGGGGTTTGATGAGGTTTGGAAAGAGCAGAAAGTTGTCCCCTCGATTCATTGAGCCTTTTGAGATCCTTGAACGGATTGGAGTGGTAGCTTATCGTTTGGCCTTGCCGCCACAGCTTTTCGGGGTTTGTAGAAATCCCATTTTTGACCGCCCTTATGACTTCGGCACCATCACTTGCACACCTAATGATGAATGTATATTCTTGTCAAATGCTTGAAAGTCTTTAGCAGAATGCTACAGCTTGTGTCTTGTTTTTTCAACAAAACCCCATCCTTTCAAACCTGAAAAACTTGGGACCTTCAGGCCCATTTTTGTGGACTACCGGCCACTCTTGTGCCTTGCTGGCGAAGTGTGTGGCCTGTCGGCCAGAATTGGTGGCCTGCCAGCCACAAGTGTGTTTTGTAGATATTTTATGACAGCTGTGCCAATTGTTTGCACAGATGCTTGCATCTGCTCCCACATATATGGATGGATGTTTCTGAGGGAGTGGCTTATTTTTCTATAAATAGAGGACCTCCTCTTCCATTTTTGAGAGTTAGAAAAATTAGAGCAAAATTAATTCTCTCTCTCTTTTGAAATTTCTTGAGCTTTTGCCTATACATTCGTAACCAAACCTTGCCATCTTTGAGTTGAGGTACTTTTGAGCCTACTTTGAGCTCTTGAGAGTGTGTATGTGTTGAATTATTGCTTAAAAGTGTTCTTCTCTTCAAGAGGTATTAGGCTTAGCTTGTTTCATTGCTTTATTTGCTTTGTTTCTTACTGTTTTTCTACTGTCTTTTGGCTGTATAAACTTTGTTTGTTTGTTTGTTTTTTTTTTTTTTTTTTTTTTTTTTTTGGGGGGGGGGGGGGGCTAAAACATGTAGTGAAAGGCCTTAAAAGGGTGGAGGGGTGATTCACCTTTGTTCCACCTTGCTGCTTTAGCCTTCACCCTTGTGTTTCCCATCTTTACACTATCTTTTTTTGATTTTTTAAACATTGACTTTCAGAGTTATTTCAGTGGCTAAAAATATGTTTTGAACTCCAAAATTGGAGGGGTTAGCCTCCCCTACTTGTGTCTTGCTTGCTAGTTTAACATGCCCCATGTTTTAGCTTATTGTTCTAGCTATTGTTAGCTTAATTCCAGCATTTTTTAGGACTGTTTTTAGGGGTTCATTGCATTTGAGCCTTGTATTGCATGCTTGTAGTGTAATTGTCCTCATAGGTTTGGTGGTTTAGGCCTTAGTCACCAACCTATTTGACTTGATAGCATTTGTTTGTAGCTTTCCATACTTGTTTTCACCCCTAATCACTTCTGCAACCTTCCTGCTTTCTTGGGTTTTGCTTGCTTTGAAAATTGGTTCAAACTAGTTGCTTGTTTAAAGCATGAGATTGAGGTCTTATACTTAATGGTTTAATCCCTTTGGGGATTCATTACCAACGGTATGACACTTCTTTCATACCTAAAACAACACTTGATTTGATGCTTCTTTCCATTAGAGGACTTAAAGCTCACATTTGGACTTAAGGAATTAAAGAATGGAAAGGTAATTAAAATGAAGTAATAAAACTTGGATTAAAATGATGCAAGATAATAACTTGGTTTGGGTTTAATCGGACGTTAATTGAACCCTTGAGTCTTACATCGTTTCATACTTGTTAGTGATGTAAACGATTCAAGAGTCACTGTCAACCACTTCCTTTGATCAATCCATGATAGGGAGGGGGTTTGAGAGTTTTATTTGTTGCATTTATTGAACTTGTACCCTTTGGTTCATCGGCCAACTGTAGACCGCCCGAACTCCCGGCTCCGCGCGCGAGGGCGCGAATCATTTGTTCTTTAGCTACTACAGTTCGGACTCGTGTCACGGTTCTGAATCTAATCTCTCAAAGTGCAATGCGAGACCGATAAATCACCAAAGAGTCCAAATCTGGCAAATCGTTTTGAAAAACTGATTTTTATAAAGAAGTGCCAAACATGGACTGCTTTGCCAGATACAGAGTCGCCACCTAAATGTTTTATTTTGGGGAAATTTAGGAAACCCTGACTCGTGCCTAAGGCCACATGTCCGTCATCACCAAAGTTGCCTCGGCTTGGGAACTTAGGTACGAGAGGGGAAGGTCATGCAATGAGCACCCCCGCTCGCCCAATCAAAGATCAACCTTTACTAACATGATATGTTATTTTTGAAAACACATATCTTATTTCGGTTATTAACCTAGAATTGCTATGTGATGCGCACAGCATACAAGTATAGACTAGATCGCCTAAGTTGGAACAAAACATTTCATGTTCGTTTGTTTGAAAATGCTTTAGAGGTACTACTCGCAAGTAGGCTAAGACGTGAATTTTGCCACCCTCAAGTGGGCTCAGAAAAACACGATTTTGCCACTCTCAAGTGGGCTTAAAACACACAGTTTGATAAATTGTCCCAATTCAAGCAATCCAACCTTCACCCACAGGCATTCAAGCAATTTAATGACTTAAGTAGTTAGCCTCATGGCAAGCATGCTAACATGGCAATCACTCATACTCATGCGAGGATGCTAAAGCGTAAACACTCACAATGTACTCCGAGCCAAAACAGAGAACTAGTTAGAAATCATGCATGATCCTAGTTCATGTTAAAATGGCTAATGCAACACATGCAAAAATTCAACTAAGATAGGCTCTGCTATTCTAAGATGTCATGTGAAATGCAACTTGATAACATGTATTCAAATTGGTATTGAAATACAATGCAGTTTGTATGATGCGCCGAGCCCGGTGCATGCAATACATATGAATGGATGCACACATGTGAAGTATAAGGATGCTAATTGAAACATGCCCTAAAACTAACCATCGTAAGCGGTTAAGTAAAAGGGAGAAAGAAATGGGGATTGGAAGACATGCATCACACACACGCACGCTTATTACAACAGTTGTGCCCTCTCGATGGAGGGTCCGAATAATAAGCTAACTAGCTAATCTAAGCTAATTATTACAAACAAAACTGATTAACTAATCCTAGTTAACTAACTAGTTATTACAAAACAAATTCATTAGCTAACTACACTAGCTAATTAAACACAAACGAATAGCTAAATGCATTAACTATTTAAGTACAGAACCAAAGCATAAACTAGCTAAGGAAAGCAGTAAAAAGAGGTCCTCGGGATGAGGAGTGCATGCATGCCCGGTCACCTCGTTCAGAAATCCGTCGCGATGCCCCAACTTGCCTCTGTTTGCAATTGCTCTCAGAACCTTGCACCAAGCTCCAGACAGCTTCTAACTCACCTTGGGAACCTCTAGGAACATGGCTGACCAATTGTTGATGTTGTAGACCACCAGCCGATCACTTACCAATGCTGTAGACCAGAAAAAAGTGGTTTGGCCAGCTAGTTTTTCTGGTCGGCCGACCAGTTTTGCTGCCACACTTCCAGTTTGCTGCAACAGAGAACAAGAAGGGGCATGACAATGTATTTGCAAGGTATGTATGCACAACCACCCTCCCTATCATTTCATGAGCTCAAGGGAGTGTAGTTCTCGACCCTCAGGCCACCAATCACGCATCTCGATGCATGAGGGCCGAGAAGCCAAGATTGCACGAATCAATGTGAAATGAATGCACAAATAACACATAAATGCTTTAAACTCTATCATGTGTGATCAAGAGTGTCGGTGACCGAGAAATGAAGCACGTTTCATCACTTCAAGTATGAAACGTCTCTCGTTTCCCGTGTTCGGATTAACACCTAATCCAAACAAATGCAAAGCAACTCAAGCATGCAAACATGTAATGCAACTCAAGCATGCTAAACATAATGTAATGCATGCATTCACAATGCAATGCAATATGAGGAACCTAATGGCATGCATACACAATGCAATGCAACATAAGCAACCTATCAATGCTAATGGCACGCATACACGATGCAAGGCAACATAAGCATTTCAACACAAAGCAAACAACAATACAAGCATGATGAAATGCAACATAAGTATGCATTAACAATGCAACTCAAGCATGCCAATATGATGTTAAATGGACTTAAACTAAAAAGGGACAGACCTGAATCATGCCCAAATCAGTGGCCATAATGCTAAAATGATGGCATGAAAGCATATACAAGCATGCACATGCATTGGCCTATCAACTAGGCCTAAGAGCACAACTCTCAAGAGTGCTCAAGGAGTGAAAAATGTAAAAGTATAACAACACTATGAGCTCTGAAATTAAGTAAGAAATGATGCCAAACCATCCAATCAAAACAAGTATAGCATACTAGAGTCCTTAAGGCATAAGGCTAGCAAAGAGGACTACAGAGGGGGCATGCAATGCATGGCACAAATACATGAACCAACTATGGACAGAGCTCAAATAAGTCAAAACAAAGACCAAAACATGCTGAGATGGGGGCTCAAATGCTTAAGCATGCATGCATACACACTAGGCCATAAGCAAGGCAACAATGCACAACCCTTAGAGGCACTCAAAGGGTGAAAGAAATGGGAACATGGCAATGCTACATGCTCTGAAATAACATGGTAAATGATGCCAAATCACATACATGTTACAAATGAAGCATGCTAGGAGACTCAAAGCTTGAAACTAGCAAGGACAATTGCACTACAGCTATGCAATACATGAAGCATATGGCAAATACAACCCAAAACAGTCCTAGAGCATGTCAAAATGATGCTAAAACATGTATGGAAGGAAGCCAAAATAAGCTAGCATGGTGAGCATGAAGCATGAAACATTCAAGGCCAAAAGGGAGGATTACACTACACCTACCAAGACCAAGCATGAGATGGCTTCGCCAACAAAAATCAGAGTTATATCATGGAAAAATAACCCCAAATACACACTGAAATGATAGCTCGCAAGCTTAGGCATGATGGCATACACAATGGCTCATGTTTAAGGCTTAAAGCATAAACCCTCCAATGCATGGAAAGAGTGACAAATGTGAGTGCATGACCATGAAACATGCACTGAAATCTCATAAAAAAATGATGCCAAATCATGTAAATAGCCCAAGCAATACATGCTAGTGGACTCAATACACAAAGCTAGTAAGCTAGATTGAACCATGGCTATACAAAGCAATACATGCATGACCCAAAACACTTAAAATAGAGCTAGATCATGCTAAAACATGAACAAAAGATTCTTGAAGTTGAGCCAAAAGCATGCTAGAATAATAGTCAAAATCATGATACATGTTAGGCTAGTTTGTGGAATTGCACTACAAGTGCAAGGAGCATGCATGGGGCTATCAAAACAAGCCAAAACAGATCTAAGGCATGTTAAAACAACACTAAAAACATGCTAAGATATGGCCAAAATGGGCTAGCAAGGCATGCTAAGACATGAGGCATACAAGGCTAGTTTGTAAGAATTACACTACAAGTGTAAAAAGCATGCAAGGGATGACCAAACCAAGCCAAAACAGTGGTATTCCATGTCAAAATAACCCCAACAACAAGTTAAGAATAAGCCAACAAAAGCTTAACAAATATGCTCAAACATGAGGCTAATAAGGCAAGCATTCAAGATACAAGGAGAGGGGATGACCCCCCTCCTATTTGGGACTTTAAAACACACTTTCTACCACTGAAATTCCTTTGAGTTTCAGTGGTGAGAAGGTCAAAAAGAGGTGGTCCCAATAGCTTAAAAGAATAGCACAAAAACAAGGCCAAACAAGGCACAAGAGGGGGTAGACCACACCCAACACCAACAAGGCCTTAAACAAACATTTAGAACACTAAAAATTAGAACTTTTTTCAGTAGAAAGTTAGGCCTAAATAAGCATGCAAATAGGGTTAAAAGCTTAAGCAAAAACCAAGGTTTAAAGGGTTAGAAGCTCACTCTTGTAGAACCACTTCAAAGCTGCAACTCCAGCAGCCTTTCTGGGCTCAAACCAGTCCAAAAACACTAAAACCAGCTCCTAGGTGCCTCAACAACAAAAGGATGGTGTTTTACTATGTGTTTGTGTGAAAAAGTGTGAAGAAACTACATTTTTTAGCACAAAAATGAAGAGAAAAATCAATATAGAGATAGAGGTGTATCTATATCTTCAAGCAAGTTTTTCTCAACCTGGAGAAGGGGGAGAGGGCCTTCCTTTTATAGAAGAACAAGCAACAAGCTTGTTGAGGAAGCTAAGAGCTCCAAGCCATCCCTCCATACACGTGTATGGAGGATGGTTTCTGTGCTCACCAGCTGGCACAGCTGGCAAGAAAAGATCTTCAGGAAACTGCAAGAAAGCGGTCGACCAGTTAAAGTGGTCGACCAGCTACTTTTACTGGTCGGCCAGGGCAAAAAGTGGTCTACCAAAAAAAAAAAAGTGGCTCCCAGGGGGGAGAGGTGGTCTGCACCAGGAAAGCAAGGTGATGGCATGGTGGGAGACCACTTTTTCCAGCTGCAAACCATTTGTAGACCACCAAAAGTGGTCTACAGGGAAGAAAACTGGCTGGCGGGGAAGAAAAGTAGTTTACGGGGAGAGAAACTGGTCTCCCACCCTCATTCCACCCTCCAAGCAAGGAAAACAAGGTGGTGGCATGGTGGCCTACCACTTTTGGTGGTCCAAAGGCCACCAAGACCAATTGGCCAACCAGAAAACTGGCTGGCGGGGAAGAAAAGTGGTTTACGGGGAGAGAAACTGGTCTCCCACCCTCATTCCACCCTCCAAGCAAGGAAAACAAGGTGGTGGCATGGTGGCTGTCATGACCCGAACCCGCCCCTATGGGTTAAGGCCATAACCGGCCAGTAATCGAGTGATTACCTACGGCCTCGACCAAAGAAGTCAAAAAAAAAAAAAAAAAACTCATCAGAGATAAAGGGGCCAAACGGAAGCAATTCAAAAACTTTGTCCATAGAGCCGTGCTTAAATGCACACCATGACATTCCAAACATTTATATGTTAATAACTCACATCAAAATATGTACTAACACAAAACACTGTACATTCAGGATCATACAGATTTAAGTCAGGCAACCCAAGACTTATATACAAAAGTAGTCCAACGTATTCGCCAACATAACGAAACTATAAACAAGAGTCAAAGGCGAAGACAGTCTCGTGCGTGAGACGCTTGGGCTGACTCCTCAAAACTTTCACTGTTTCACACAAGTTCACCGAGGCTGGTTCTGGACGTCCCTTGGCTCACCTACATGTACATGAATGAGCGTGAGCGAATGCCCAGTGAATAATATCAGACGAGGAAGATATATAAGAAATCACTGAAACAGTTACAACAAATGGCCTTTGGCCCGATCATTTACATCTATCGGCCTTTGGCCTAATCATCTATATCTATCATTCGTATCAATCAGCCTTCGGCCCAATCGTTCATGTCAATCGGCCTTCGGCCCAATCATTCGTATCAATCGGCCTTTGGCCCAATTATTTATATCAATCGGCCTTTGGCCCAATCATTCATGTCAATCGGCCTTTGGCCCAATTATTTATATCAATCGGCCTTTGGCCCAATCATTCATGTCAATCGGCCTTTGGCCCAATCATTCGTATCAATCGTTGTCCACCATTCAAATTAATGAAGTTATAAAACTTACATATGAGTAAACAATTGGACAACAGTATATTTCAAATATCTTGTTAAGATATTACTCACAGTGATCAGCTTGTGGATTTGTCCTGGAACTCGACCCTACACATGCCATGAACACAAAAGGGTCACTAACAATTCAATCCGTTCAAAATTCACATTTTCCTCTTTAGGCTTCATTCTTATCTCTTTAATTCAATTACAATGCTCAATGTATGCCTAAGAGTGTTTAGGAGTGAAAGGGAACGGAAAAACAGAACACAGAATACATAAACAAATTTCAAAGAAACGGGTCCCTGCTCGAGCGTCAACTTCCCCGCTCGAGCGGACCCTTAAGGCTGCAAAAGTACTGGTTACCTTAAATTCACGCTCGAGCGTGAACTCGGCTGCTCGAGCGGACCGCCTGCCTACATAGCTCCCCACTCGAGCGCCAACTTCCACACTCGAGCAGGATCCATGTCTGCAAAGAAAATGCTGGGAGCTCGATCTTCCCGCTCGAGCGGCCCTTTCCCCGCTCGAGCGGACATCAAAAATCTGGGTTTTCCAGATTGAGTTCTTGAGCTTCAATTCGAATTTCCAGCCACAATACTTGCATGCAATGGCTCCAATTACACATTTACACATGTTAACATGCTACAATACAAGATTACAACATTAGGAGGCTCAATTTCAAGGATTACACTCTTGCATGTTTCAAATTGACATCAAACTTCAACTTTATCATACATATTCATGCATTTCAAGCTCATATCTTCATCAATCATGCATGCATGCCAATCCTTGACTCCATATCTATTACAATTGGTACAAATGGCGCTTATAACCATGAAGCTCAACCAAACTATACTTGCATGTATGATTCAACACCCAATTTTCTCATATTCTACTCCTTACATGCTTGATCATGCAATTTCATGGCAATTTTATGCATGCATGTGCATATAAACTTCAATTTCATCATACTCAACACCATTCATGTTCTTGATCAGATATTCTCTTTGAATTTACATTATTACATATACAAATTCATGAATTAAGGGTTGATCACTCACCTAGGAGCTTCAATCTCCACCAATTCATGTTAATTCTAGAGTGTAGCTTCCCAATCCACAACCTTGAATCAAAATGCCCAAAGGTGCCTCCCATCTCTCTCAAAGTCGACTCTCTCTCTTTTCTAGAGAGTTAAACTTCAGCCAAAATGATATATGGAGAGGAATTGAATGTAATAAGGGCCCTTATATGGCCCCACTAGCTCAAAATTATTAATATAAGGTAATTGGGCACTAAATCCTCAATTTAATCAATTTAATCTGACCCGAATCAATTTTTCAATTAAATTTCACCGTAGGCTCTAAAAATTATGCCCACCACAAAGGCGCAATCAATTTCGGGTTCTGTGGCCGATAAGGCCCTCAATTTAATTTCCAAAATAGATTATTCAAACAGATATTCCTACGGTAAATAGATAGAATTTCAAGATCACATTTATTCACATAATGGCACATAAAAATCATGCTAAACACATAATCATACTCAAATTAAGGACCAATTAGCATAATACAGAATAGGGGTATCACAGTGGCCTACCACTTTTGGTGGTCCAAAGGCCACCAAGACTAGTTGGCCGACCAGAAAACTGGCTGGCGGGGAAGAAAAGTGGTTTACAGGGAGAGAAACTGGTCTCCCACCCTCATTCCACCCTCCAAGCAAGGAAAACAAGGTGGTGGCATGGTGGCCTACCACTTTTGGTGGTCCAAAGGCCACCAAGACCAGTTTGCCGACCAGAAAACTAGCTGGCGGGGAAGAAAAGTGGTTTACGGGGAGAGAAACTGGTCTTCCACCCTCCAAGCAAGGAAAACAAGATTTGTGCCAAAAACAAACCAAAAAGGATGAAAGACGAAAGTCCGAGGGTCGAAGCGCGCAGCCGGAAGCCTCGAAAACTAGTCTACGGGCACCAAAAGTGGTTTACGAAGGGAAAACAAAAAATGGTCTCCCAGACCTCTGTGTCCCTCTAGACCAAGGCAACAGGGCATGGTTCGAAAACCAAGCCAAGAGGAGAACGGTAAGCGGTCCCGAGACAAGGCGCACGGCCGAAGGCTCCGAAAATTGGAAACTAGTCTCCAAAGGGGAAAAGTGGTCTACGAACCACAAAAAGTGGTCTCCCGACCTCTCTCTCCCTCCAGGCAAGGGAAAACAAGGTTTGGTTCAAAACCAAACCAAAAGGGAAGCAAGATAAGGCACGCGGCTGAAGGCTCCGGAAACCGGAAACTAACCTACAAGAGGGAAAAGTGGTCTACGACCACAAAAAGTGGTCTCCCGACCTCTCTCTCCCTCCAGGCAAGGGAAAACAAGGCATAGTCTACAAACCAAGTCAAAACACAAAGAGTTCAGAGGCCCGGAGGCAAGGCACTCAGCCAAAAACTCCGAAAACTCGAAACAAGCACAAACATGCACAATCATCGAGCGCTCAAACGATGACGTCTGAGTCTTAAAGTCGGTCAAAAATGGGGTGTCTACACCATCATGTAATGAAATTGCATCGATTGATGGTTTGTGAATCAAGTTTACTACTCTTTAGGCCGTTTGATGATAAGGAGGGGTAAGTTTTGTAAACAACTCTTGAGAATATCCTATGCTTACTCTGTTTGCTCTCTGTTGCAGTAGGGAAAACCAGGCGTCAGTGGCCGGCAGGCCACTTTTTCTAGCTTGCCGGCGACCTTTGCAAAACCAAACAGTGACTTTTTCGGGTGGAAATTTGTGCATCCATGAGCATTCCTCGTTTCCCAAGGCGGAGTAAGTAGAATAGCTAGCTTAGTACTTCTTTCATGTTTAATTAATTAATTTGTAATAATTAGCTTGTTTTAATTTGTAATTCATTAGTTAGTTCAATTAGTTAGTTTTAAATTGTTGTAATAATTAATTAGCTAGTTTAGTTTATTATTTCATTCGGTTTGTAATTAGTAGCAATTAGCTTAGCTAGTTAGTTTATTCGGACCCTCCTGCGTGAGGGCGCAAATGTTGTAATAACGTGTATTTCTTCCAACCCCACGTCTTTCTCTCTTTTATTTACCTGCTTATGATAGTTAGTTTAGAAGCATCATGTTTCATTTAGCATTTCTCATGTTTGCTTCCATTTGTATTGCATGCACCAAGGCTCGGTTCATCATTCTAACTTGTATTGTTAGTTCAATACTTCTTTGAATACGTGCTTAGACTACATGATATCAAATTGATTCATATGCCATGTTAGCAACTGAGCCTAGTAATTGCATATCGCATGCGTTGCATTAGCCATATTGCATTCATTAGGATCATGCATATTTGCTAAATTCTTTTGTTTATTTTGGCTTGGAATATTAGGTGAGCTTTTACTCGTTTTAGCATATCGCATGAGTATGATTATTTCCATATCTAGTATGTTCACCATGAGGCTAATTGCTTAAATGATATAACTGTTTGAATGCTTGTGGATAAATGCTTGTTGCTTGAATTGTGATAGTTTGATTAGTGTCCATTTTAGCCCACTTTTTCGAGTGGCAAATTCACAAAACAATTTCAAATAAAACATGAAATCAAATGTTCCAAATCTTGCAAAATTAGTCTATACTTGTATGAGTCACATAGTAATATAGATAATAAATCGAAACAAGAACATATAATGTAAATAAAAATCACATCATGAATAGTAGAGGCCGATCTATGATCGGGCGAGGGGGGTGCTCAATTTATGGCCTTCCCCTCTCGTACCTAAGTTCCCGAGCCGAGACAACTTTGGTGATGACGGACTAATGGCCTTTGGCATGAGTCTTGGGTTTCCTAAATTTTCCAAAAATATTTAAGTGGCGACTCTGAAATCTGGCAAAGCAGTTCATTTTTGGCATTTTATTCAAAACATCGATTTTCTAAAAAGAATTGTTGGATTTGGACTTTTTTGTGTTTTTATTATTTTACATTACACTTGTGAAATCAGATTCAAAACCACAGATAGAGTCCAAACTGTAGAGCTAGTTCTCCTCCGAAAGGAGTACGAAAAGTCGAGCTATAGGGTTCATGACGTGTCTGATATTAGATTAGTATGCTTCATGAGCCGGATCCATTGCATGTGTTGGATTGAACTGACTTAGAGGTAGATGAGGATGCCTCATATGAAGAGAGACTGGTAAGAGTCTTAGATAGACGAGACCAAATCTTGCGAGGCAAGACTCGTTTGGTTAAGGTTTTCTGGAAACATCATGGGGTTGAGGAAGCGACTTGGAAACGTGAGTTGGAAGTCCACGAGAAGTATCCGGACTTATTTGCTGATATTTGAACATGTATTGTATTGTGGTTATGATTAATAAAATATGAGAACATTGTATATGTTTTGGAAAGGTGGAAACATTGTATATGTTGTTTACATTTTGGAAATATGAGTTTATTACAAACATTGCATATGTCTTGAGAAAGTATGAATTGTATATTCAATGTTAAGAATCTTGCTGATGAGACTGGATGACCGAAGAATGGGTCATGGTAATGAAATTCAATGATTGTCATTGTTGTAATTGGTTTGACTTAGTTTTAAAACTTGATTTGTAATTTCGGGGACGAAATTTTTTAAGGGGAGGAGATTATAGCGTTTCTGGTTTAGACCCGACCCTTTTGTATCCTGGACTTAGGTTTCATAGTTTTTGAATGTTGTTCATGTCTTACCTCCCTTATACTTCCTTTAGTTTGGTTTGTGGTTTGTCATGTTGCGTTTGAAACAGGTTGATTGTTTGGTTTTCAAACTTTAGTTGCCCTGATTTTTGGGCCTCCACTCGAGCGGTACTTCTTGCCCTCAAGCGGGATTTGCAAACTCTCAGTACTTTTGCAAGCCTACAAAAATATTGGGAGGATGTATTCCACTCTTGAGCGGGTATGCACTTAAGTGGCCAATCTTGCACTCGAACGATGGTCTTCTTTTTGCAAAACTACTGGATGTGTGTATTCTACGCTCAAGTGGCACTTCTTGCACTCGAGCTATACTGCCTTTTTGTTTTTGTGTCTTGACACTCGAGCGGAACAACTTATTATGTTTGATGCTCGAGCGTCACTTCTTGCGCTCGAGTGGACTGTGCGTATATTAGTTCGTAAAGAGGTTATTTTACATCACTTTTTCACTTTTCTCTCTCTGTCTCTCCTCTTTTCAAGAACCTTAGATCTAGAGTCTCTCTCTCTAAAACTCACATTCTCACTACATTTTCACCTAGATCTAGCAATCTCTCTACCCGTGTGCCTTTGTTAAAAAGGTAGTGCATCTCAAGATCTCCATTTCGATCCGAATAGAGTTAGGTTTTAGCATCTTTGAGGTTTCACCCTTGCTTGGCTCGTCTTTTCTTTTTGAGGTATGGATTTTCTATACTTTCATATGATTTTTTTAACTTAATTATGGGTTGGTGTGTGAAAATTGTGGAATTTGGGGGCATTATGAATAAACTTAGGGTTTGGGTATTAAATTAAAAGAGGGATTCCTAAGTGAATGAGTTATAAATGATCATGGGGTTGAATATGAGGTTATAATGCGACAAAATAGTTGATTTTGACCTTTGGGTTGATATTTGGGAAAGATGGGAGTTTGCCTTAAAATGTCTCAAATATTAATTTTGAATAAATAAATGAAATTGGTATTGTAAACGTAAAATTGGATAGGAGTTGATATAAGTAGTGGAGTTGGATATGTGTTACCTCACACCTTTCGGAATTTGAATAAATTATCTGTCTTGAGATTGAATATTTGTTTAGAAATATCTGTATTGGGCTATCGGTGGAGGATAGCTATGAGTGTTGTAGAAATTGCATGAGAATTAGGTGAACTGAAACTAATCTCTTGTTGGTTGTTATTGAATATGACTATGCTTTAAATACATTGTATATGTATGATTGTTTAAGAGGAGAAAGGGGATGTACTCAATGTTTGGAAGGAGATAGGGGATGGACTTCATTGAAATTAAGTTAGCCTGTGTGTCTAGGGTGATAGTTCCAAAATCGCGCGTATACATGGGTGCCAATCCCGCGGACGAAACTTCTGTAAAATGGCAAATTGAAGTGTTTGTGTGATAATTGTGTTGAATTGGGAACCACTGCGTTGTAGCCTTAGATGGGTTGTCTAAAAGATAATGAAATTGGCTTATGAATTGAGATGAAATGATTTAACTTGAAATGACGAGAAGGAAAAAGGACTGAGATATGGAATTTGATACTTTATGATTATATAGAATATGAATGTTTCATCATAGGCATTGTAAATGTATATTGTACTTATATCTTCGTTAAAATTCATGTATTGTGTTAGATTGTTTATACTGGGTTTTGGCTCACGCTATTTGGGGAAAACCATTTTTAGGTGCCGGCAATAAGCCTCTGCGAAAGCAATAGCTCGGAGGGAGTTTGGAGCAAGGGCTTCACTTTTGTTGTATTTATTTTGTATAGCCTCGGGCTTTAAGTGTTTAGAGCTAGGCTCTGTCTTTTGTTGTAACCAAGCAATGACTTGGAAAAATGTAAGCCTTTAGGGCATTTAAATATCTGTTCAACTCTCATATTTTATTTACTTGAAACATATACTGTAGATTCATGATAGAATATTTATGAATGTATATAGCATGTGTCATCCTTTTTATAACAAACTCTGATGAATGAAAGTATGTAATTCAACTATATTTCCGCTTATGAGATGGGTTTGTGTATTTATTTTCGGGGCGTTAGATGATTGTTATTGGAATTTATCGAAGGATGTAATGGACATTTTGTTTATTTATTTTGGATGACGTGAAATGAACGTCACTTACCCAAACAATCATGCATATAGTTCTAAAAAACAATAAAATTTATCCATCATTTTTATATTATCTTATAATATGTGATTGTTATTGTTGAGGTTTATCAAATGGTGAAATAGACCTTTGTTATTTTTGTTTTTTTGATGGGGTGAAATGGACGTTATTTACACAAACAATCATGTATACAGCTCTGAAAAATAATAAAAACATAGTAATCATTTCTACATTATCTTGTGAAGTCATTTAGTATTATTTCATGTAAAAAAAGTCAATTGAGTATTAAAAAGAATAGCAATTTAATAATTCCCTTGGTTGTAATAAAAAAATAAATAAAAATTTTCTAACTTTCTTCAAAGAAACTCAAGGAATATTAATTATGATTTAACAATGCTTTATACACATAATTTATACATAGAAAAGTACTTAAAAAATATGTTATTTAGATTCTTTTATGATGTAATGTAATAATGTGAATTTCAGCATATAAAACATATCTAGAAATCTTAAAAATGGCTAAGAAAATCGCAAGTAATATCATGATTTGTTTGTTACCTCTAACATCTTAGTAACATTGCTTGCTCCGAAGATCTTATGGACACAGGCAAATCTCTCTGGATTACTAGCGGGGAAATACAGTGCCAAAATGCAATCTTGAGAACATCTTCTCCTTAAAGATTTGCAAGCTACACAGCTAGTCAAATTAGACATTGCTCGGATTTGCTAGAATCTATGAAAGATTTTCTCCGAATTCTCTAGAATCAAATTTATATGCTAAATAATTTTGTTAGGATTGTTATGATTTTGAATAAGAGAGTAATCTTTATATGAGATTTGCATAGAATTGAAAGAGTGCTAATTTTGGAAGGTGATAACAGCTAGATTTTTCAAAAAATTGGTTGAGCAAAAGGAATGAATTTAGAAGAATGGAAGCATAAGAATGTTTCGTTGTTTAAATAATTTAGGTCAATACTCTTCTTTTTTTTTCTTTTTTTTTTTTTAGAAAAGTCTTTTCAATTTTTTTTATTATAAAAAAAGTGCAAAACCTATAGTGTTATCATTTATAAAAAGTCCAATTCCAAGAGTCCACCTAGGCTCCCAACATTTTAGGGCCGATCCTAAGACCTATATGAAATTAAACCAATAGTGTAACACCCTGCCAATTAACGTAAGAAATATCCCACAACCATAACAATATGATGCCAAAAAGAGCCATCTTTCCCACTGAACTAACATTCCCCAATTTACAATGTTCAAGATTACATTTCCCCAAAGTTAATCCTAGTTCAAGAAGCTAGATGGCATTACAACAACAATTGCCTCACAGGCATACATAGTGTATCAAGAACAAAATAGGTCACTAACACAAAACAATTTAAGTTTCAATATAAAGTATGTCTTTGTCTTCCATTCTCAAAATCAACTATGTGTCCCATGTTTTACTAAGGCGGAACTTCATCATTCCCTGAAAAATAAAATACGGTTGAGCAAATTGCCCAGTAGGAATACATTTCACCAAGTATTTAATCATTCGAATGAATTTATGGCATCCTTGAGACAAAACATAATCAGAAGTTATGAACACGTGTAATCTTCACTATTTATGTGATTATATAACGATTAAACATGGACAATTATATTTCACACCTTCACAACACAGCATTTAAACAATCACATCAATAGAAAACAAACCATGAGTCCCATGTAATCAACACAATTTGCTTTAGTTTCATAAACCATCCCCACATTTGCCGACTATTAGATGGCGAGAAGTGGGCTCCTCAAGAAAACTATCTGTTTTTCCACTTTTGCCGACTTCAATACGGCAGGACTATGTGGACACCCAAAAACATTTTTCCCACATTTGTCCAGCGATAAGCCTAGACAGGGCATTTGGGCACCTTTTAACCTCCCCACGCGGGTACCAACACAACACCACATTTTCCAAAACCGACTCTTACCCGAACTCATGCACAATTGACAATTCTATCACATTTTAATTCCATCAACAAGCATCCATTATCACAATAGATGAAACACCACATAATATTTAAAGAAAAATAACATTCAAGCCACAATTCCTTTACCATATCAACATCCACATCTTTTATCTCTTTATTATTCATAATATTCCATGAATTAAAGAAAATCCCATTCAAATTAGTGTTTTCTACTCAATTTGAGAAGTTAGGGTTTTACCAACTTTGGGAATTTTTCACCTTCATCGCAGATATGAGTTTTAATAACATTTATGTACCTATTTTGTAAAAAGGATTTAAGAAGTTTCAAGCAATATCAAGTGAAATGGTTATTCATGTAAATATGATTTTAATCCAACAAGATCTTCAAATTAACTCATAAGTCACAACAACACCATGAAATTCTTCCAAAATAAAGAAATACTAGGGTAAAAGTATCCCTATCTCGAAAATAAAGGAAAGAAGTCAAGCTCCTACGAGAATCTTACGCAAACCCACAATCCAATCGGTAGTAGATGATCTTCTTTAAGTGCTCTCTCCTCCTAGCAAGAGATTTTAATTGGGTTTCAAGTGTATGAGAGGTGTTTTATGGTAGAAACTTAGGGTCTTGTAAAGAGAGGAAGAGAAGAAGGAAGATAGAAAAGAAGAGGTGAGAGAATGATCTAGAATCGTCATATTTAAAAAGTTGATATTGCGAAGCTCGCTCGAGCGTGACTTTTTACGCTCGAGCGACCAAACACAACTTGAAGGGCTCGCTCGAGCGACAACTCCCTTACTCGAGCAGAAAAAGAAAGGCCTTAGAAGTTATGCAGTGCTACAGTAAAATTACTGGAAGTTAGCATTCTACGCTCGAGTGACACTTTCCTCGCTTAAGCGACCACGCCTGCAAATCCGTGAGATACTGGGAGCAACAATTCCACGCTTGAGCGACACTTCCCTCGCTCGAGCGACCCTCAAAACAAAATGTCACAAATAGCCTCAAGGAAGGCAGCCTTTTTGGGCCCAAAATTTGTCTAAAACTGTGGTTCCAAATAATTCTAGATTTTATGTTCGGTTTGGTTCATTAAAATAAAATAAAAAAATGATAATATTTCATAGTATTCATTATCACATTTGGCTCATTCAAAAAATGATAATATATATATATATATATATATTACATATGAAGTCATCATTTTTATTGTGAATGCATAATCATTTTATAAAAAATTAAGCCCAATATATTCAATTTTATTCTAATGAATCAAATATTAAATTATAGTATTAGTTGTTTAAGAAAAAATTATCCAAAAATTTGAAAAAACAATTGAAGTGGAAGTAATGAATAGTTTTGGCAATGTATGAATTATTTGTAGAAATATTATGACTATACCAATTACAATTGTTGTTGGTGAACTAATTTTTTTCAAGCTGAAGTTGATAATATTTTTAAATTCAATTAGCTACGTTAGAAGAAAAAAAGAATAGTTTGAATAAATAAATAATGTTACGCATTGAAGATGTTTAAAATCTATTTTAATAATTATGTTTTACAACTCCCAATAACTATAATTTATGTTAACTATAAAAATCATGTGAAATTGCTCAAAAAAAAAATTTGAGAAAAAAAAATTATAATTGATCCACTCACTAGTACAAATTTTGAATATATTTATCATCTAATATTTTAAGTGATCACGTAAAAGTAATTTTATTATTTATATAATATGGAAATAAATTTTGTGTAAAGTATAAGAAAAAAATAAGAAGAAGAAAATACCACTTTACCAAATATATCTATATATATAGAGGACCTTGCTACATCCCCCTAAAAACACTCCCCCTAATCCCCCTAATTTCCTAATCAAGTAAAAAAAAAAAAAAACAAGGAAACTTACCCAAAATGGAAATTAGGGATTAAGGGGACAGTTTTTAGGACTCCAAATCATTTTTTCATATATATATATATATATATTTTTAAATACATATGAAGGCCTCATGTTTTGAGTTCGCCCATAATAGGCAACATGATAAATCTACCTCCATGGGTTGGTTTGTCGTTTGAGGACTAATATTTTAGCTGAAAAATTATTATAAGTTGTCATATCACTCTCTCTATTTTTCTGCACATCTTTTCAGAAAAAGTTAAAATGTTATTAAAATAGCTTGTTGCCAAACGAGGACGCTTATTCAGTAGCTACTGCCTGGTCGCTGCTGCTCTCCTTTGCTGATGGAAATCGATTTTTTTACAAATTTCCACCCAACATTTTATATAATTTAAAATTGAGTCCCGAATTTTTATTTTATTTTTTTGGAAAATTATCATTACACTTGTCTCTTATAATTCTAGAAATTACATACCTTTTAAATTTCGAATCACATAACAAATTATCACTTTTATTAATAAATCATTAGGTCAATTAACAATTTTTAATGATGACAAAAAATAAATTTTAATTAAAAATTTTGATAATTTTATTGTTGAATAAAAGAGTAGTTAGGAATTTCACTTTTTTTGACGAGTATTTGTAATTTTGAAAATAATGAGTAATTCGTATTTGAAATAAATTTCATGAAATATATTTATAATTTATATATTTTTTTTATGTTACAAATATGATAAATATTCCACTAAGGTTGCAAATTATAATTTGCTTATAACTTGTGCCCTTAAAAAATATATATAAATAAATAAATCCTTGAAAAAACAATTTAATTTTTTTTTATTCTCAAATTACTTGCAAATTCAAAATTCAACATAGCGTAAAAATTGTGCTATAGGGTAAAGTAACTAAAGGCTAATTTTGGATTAGGATGCTTGGAGAAAATAAAAGAAGTGAATCTCTCATTGCTTGTTTAGATGATGAGATACAGTTTCAAAAAAAAATAAAAATAAATAAATAATCATTTAAACCTTAAGAAATTTTGTTTATCACAGGTGGAGAAATTTGGTGATAAATTAAAATTACTTTTTTCAATTACAAAAAATTATAATACTTAAATTATTCTTCTAAATACAAAATAAATAAAATAAAATGACACATATGTCCTTTTCATTTATTACTCATTAAAACACGATTGTGAGAAATTACAAATTTTTTTCCCCTCACTTAGTTGAGAAACTACAAAAACAAAAATTCCCTTCTTATCCCACTATCCAAACAGAACCTAAAATTGAGGTTGGTGGTGAAAATCTGCCAACTGCAATAATACCTAAATTATTCCTTTAAACATAAAATAAATAAAGTAAAATGACACACGTATTTTTTTTTCATTTATTATTTATCTAAACAAAATGATAAGAAATTATAATCTTTTTATTTTCTCACTAAACTATAATAATTTCTAAAATTGAGGTTGGAGGTGAGAGTCTGACAACTGCTGATGACGATCCAAGTGAAGCTGTTCTTCTTGTTGATTATTATGAATTGCATTCATCATCATCCATGGAGGTTGGTGTTGTTGATATTGGTTTTGTTGGTTTACATGTTGGTGGTGATTATTCTTTTGTTGTTGAGCAATACAAAGGGCTGTTTGGCATTGAATCTTTTCTATTTCATATTGAATCTGAATTATTTGTTGCTGCAATTCAAAGATTGTTTTTGTGCATCCATAAATTGGGTCTTGAATTCTTGAACTTGCTTCCATTGCCATGCAATCTGCAGCTTCTGCTCGGGATTGAATTGGAAGTTGCAGTTTTCAAAAATCAAAAAGTGAAAATAAATTATATATATATAAATGTGAAGAAAATATTAGTTGAATGAATCATAGTCACTGTAATGTCCCAAAAACATATACATTTGATAAACCCGATTTAACTCAAAATGATCTACTTCTCAATTATTCCATCACTAACATGAGAGAGAGTGATAAATATTACATTCATTAATGTAAGGACCAAAACCCCTTTCTTTTCTATTCATGAATTTATAGTACCAATCATAAAAGAAATCGCAAGCATTCATACATTCACTATTTCTAAAATAAAAATCTATGGCATGTGATGATAGAAATTTAAAGCAAACTAAGTACAAAATAATGCCCTATTGGCTACAAGTTCCAAGGCCTTACCCGGTTACACAAAAATGGTGTTCACACCTGTAGCTCGACTTTTTGTGCTCCTTTTGGATACGACTAGCCCTATAATTCGGACTTCCGTGGTTCTGAATCTGATCTCATAAGTGCAATGTGAAATACATAAACACCAAAGAGTCCAAATCTAGCAAATCTTTTGGAAAATCGATTTAGTGCGCTTTAGTTTGGGGTTACTTAGTTCTTATTCTTTAGCATTTTTAAATTGGTAGTGACGTGCAGTTTTATATACTTGGTTCAGTGCACTAGTTGGACTTTTATACTCTATTTGAGGATTACATTGTTTCGTTTTCAGGTGAGTGGTTGCATGCTACATATTTTTATAAATGTTCCCCTACTTTGAATTGTTAGAAAATTGAATTGTTGTTTCAAGACAAAACTATTTTGATAAATTATTATAA
The DNA here is from genome assembly GCA_030407325.1 of Camellia japonica. Classification (NCBI taxonomy): domain Eukaryota; kingdom Viridiplantae; phylum Streptophyta; class Magnoliopsida; order Ericales; family Theaceae; genus Camellia; species Camellia japonica. The sequence goes on from JAPPVO010000031.1 coordinate 134,279,749, forward strand.
TATTAATGGACTTAAATTATTTCAGAAACATGTGTAAACCTGGCATACTGTAAACTATTTGTTATGGTCTCATGTTTACAATGGTGAACTACCATGTTTTATGAAACTGAATTGTATTGATTATCGGGACCATCTGTATATTTAGTGCAGGGAAATTATTCCACTGTGTGTGGTGACTCTGGTCAGTAGGGAAAAGATCCGGGTTGGGCCGTGATGACTCTAGTGCTCAACGACTGTAAGGAAAAGACCTGGGTTGGGCTAGGTGAGCTTCAATTGGATCGTCTTTGTAACACCCCAAAATAATTCAACATGAGCTACCCGCATTTCATTTACAATTACAATCTCATCAATTTCCAAATTTCAACTTTTTAATCACAAGGGGCGGTAAATACGACACTGGTAATCCCTAGGCTGGTGTCTGCAAGTAGACTCTACGAGTACTACCAAACTGTCATTTTTACCGGTATTAACCGGAAGGCTCAACACCTATCCGCGCGGTTTTCTCGTCTTTCACCATGGACACTCAGGCCAACTTATCAAATTCATCTACACCCCCTAACCGGACTTACCACTGTATTTACCCCATACAAAGTTTCATAGTTCTCATTACAATGTAATCCTTCTCAAAATAAACATGATGAGAATGTGCAATAATAATAATAAATCAAATGGGAACATGATGCAATACAAAATATCTCAAAGCATTTTTCCGTTTCAAAACATTTCTACAACAAAATCAATTTACTACCTTATTCATTTCTTCTCGTCAACATTATTTCACAATGGTCATGCTATCAATTTATCGCAATAACAATCTCTCAACATGCCCAGTTCACAACAAGTTAACCCCTTCAAGGTCACAAGTGATGTCTTTCGAACATCACTCCAATGTTCACAATTTTCACCATTCAAGATGCAAAGTCATTTGTTATTTCATAACAATGCATCTTCAAGTGTTTAACAATGAGGTTAAAGTAGTATTTCATTTCTCATACATCAAGTAAATTGTCATTTTTGCTAAATATAAGATGAAAGTTCACTCCTTAATAACAAAACAACAAAATGCCCCCAAACCTATTTTCATCTTTCAAACTCCCCAAAATTTCTAGGGTTTTTATGTCAAAACCAAATCAAACATCTCCCCCTCTTTTGGAAGGGTTTTTCTCTCAAGACAACACCCCCTCCTATTATGTTAGTTGAAGAAAATTTTCAAGAGTTAATTTAGGAAGAGAGAGAGAGACCAATCCCACCATCAAAACCCTAGCATTTATTAGGCACAACCAAACCTTCAGTATCATTAATGAAAACCTTAAATCAACCAAATCTAACATAAATATATATATAACTCAAGGAGATTTCCCTACCTCGAAGTTTGATGAAGAAGTGGAGTAGAAACCCTAGAATTCAAGGATGAGAGAGAGCTTGGATCTTCACCACAACAAGTGAAGTTCTTGCTCTAGATCTTCTAGATTAAGAGAGATGATGATGATCTAACCCAAAGATTACAAGAATCAAAGTATTTTGGTGTTTGAGGAGGTTTTCTAGAGAGAATGAAGAGAAAATATGACTTTTAGAGTGAGAGAAGGGTTAGAAAATGAGATAATTTCGGCCAAAATGAAAACAAAAAAATAGGGTTTTCGGACTGATCCTGCCTTGCACGGCTACCCTCTCCTGCACGTGCGGTACTGATCCCCGCACGTGCGGCTGGTCCTGCACTTCCCCCTCCGCACTTGCAATTTAAGCAAAAAGCAAGCCAAACAATCCCCCGAATTCCACACGTGCGGCCTCACTCCCCGCACGTGCGGCTAGCCAACCTATCCAGAAAAATTTCTGGTTTGACTCCCGGCCACTCCGGACTTGACCTAACACTCTCCGAAACTAGTGAAAATCGACAACCAAATAAAACAAGATCAAGGACTCTATTTAGAGAACTATTTCCGATCATTTTAAATCCAACAAAGTAAAAGGAGAACGGGACGATGAAGGAAAGAAAAGCGAAGAAAAGAGAAGGAAGGACTTGGTCGTCACAAAGAGAAAAAGCCTGGGTTGCCACCCCGAGGATGACTCTTGGCTCGATAGTGGATCCAACGGGCTTATTGCCTTGAGAACTGTGTGGCATGTTACTTATTATTCTTGGTACCCATAAAATTATTGGTGTTCATGTTGTAATTTGTTTTAAGTGAAAAATGTCATTTATCATGTTCTTGATAGACATGAGTATTTTAACTGTTGAACTGTGGAATCTTCTTTTTGAAACAGATTATCTTTATAAAAAGTGTATGCCAATTTAGTTTCTGTGATATATATATATATATATATCTTATTTTGGAATTGAACCCTGTTTTCAAACTGTATTTACTATCCTTGTAGCTACTCACTGAGCTATCAGCTGACTTAGTTGTTTATCATTTTCAGGTGTTAGATGGACTTAGAGTGGACTCATGGCGTAGCGGGACTCAATTGCATGGACCTTTAGGACATTCATTTTTTTTTTTTTTTTTTGGTTTTAGATTGTTATGTCAAGTTTGTGCATATTTCTTTTTATTTTTATTGAGGTTTATTTAGGATTATTTTGATATGTGGGCTGTTTATATTCCGTAACTTTGGATGGTATTGATTACTGTCATGACCCGAACCCGCCCCTATGGATTAAGGACATAACCGGCCAATAATCAAGGGATTACCTACAGCCTCAAACCAAACAAGACATGTCTCATCAAAGTAAAGGGGCCAAACGGAAGCAATTTAAAACTTTTGTTCATAGAGCTGTGCTTACGTGACACATCATAACAGTCCATATATACATATCTGTTAATAACTCACATCAAAGGGATAATAACACAAAGTTCTGCACATACACAGGATCATTCAAGTCTAAGTCAGTCAAACCCCAAATTTATATACAAAGGTAATCTGATGTTTTCGCCAACATGACAAAACTATATCAAAAGAACAAAAGAGGCGAAGACAAGTCTCGTGCGTGAGACGTTTGGGCTGACTCCTCAAAACCTTGACTGTTTCTCACATATTTCACCGAGGTTGGGTTTGGACGTCCTTTGGCTCACCTATATAGACATGAATGAGTGTAAGTGATAGCCCAGTGAATAATATCAAATAAGGAAGATACATGAACAATCTTTGAAACAGTTACATCAGACGGCCTTGGGCCCAATTCATGTTTCTATTTAATGTATCAATCGACTAAAGTTCTAGACGTATCACACGGCCTTGGGCCCAATTAACTCATACCCGACGGCCTTTGGCCCATCCATTCATGTCTAACGGCCTTTTGGCCCAATTGTTCGTATCCGACAGCCTTTGGCCAATCAATTAGATCCGACGGCCTTCGGCCCAATCGTTCATATCCGACGGCCTTTGGCCCAATTGTTCAGATCCGACGGCCTTTGGCCCATTCGTTCATACCAAATTATCATTCATGTTGTGATAACCCTGCTCTGTATTATGCTAATTAATCTTAATTACGAATGTAATTATGTGTTTGATATGATTTTGAGCGCCATTTATATGAATATATGTGGTTTTGATTTTCTATCTGTTCACCGTAGGAAAATCTATTTGACTTTCTGCTTTGGAATTTAAATTGAAGGCCCTATCGGCCACAGAAACCGAAATTGATTACGCCATTATGATTGGCGTAACTTTTAGAACCTACGGTGAAATTTAATTAAAAATTGATTCGGATCAAATTAAATAGATTAAATTAATGAATAGTGCTCAATTAATTAGTACTAATAAAATGTGATTAAGAGAGGTTATAATGGGGCATTATACACTCACATTCATTTGTTTGAGCTCAAAATCAGATTTTACACTTTAGTGAGAGACTGAGGCCGGCTCCAGAGAGAGAAAGGGGGAGAATTGTACAATCTTGGCTCAAGGCTTAAGAATTTGAAAGTTAAACTCAAAGAACTTGAGTGTTTGAAGCCCCTAGGTGAGTAAATTCATCAATTTTAGTTTGTAACTTTGTGAATTCAAAGTTGAATGGTGATCAAGAACATGAATTGAATTGATTATGATGAAAATTAGTTGGTTTTGATAAATTGGAAGTCAATATACACATGCATATAGGAATTACCATGAATTTGTATGTTTGAGCTTGAAATACATGATCCATGTTGAATCTTTGATTGAAGTTCATGCTTTTGATCATCTCTTCATCCTTTAAATTGAGAATGAGAGCTATATCTCACATGCATGTACAATTCATAAGAGTATGAGTTTTGAATGCATGAAATTGTTATGTTGGAAATAAGTTTGGTGTAATTTGGGGCATGCATGTGATTAATTCATGAAATTGAGCTTCATAATGTAATGAATTTGGTGTTGGATCATGTTAGTAAATGTATATGTGAAGTTTGAGTCATGATATGCAAGATATGTTGATTTGAATGCAAGTTTGAAGCTCAAAATGGTTGTTGGAAAACCTAGAATTCGGCATGTCCGCTCGAGCGGGGAAAGTGCCACTCGAGCGTGAAATGCAAGCTCCTAGAACTTTTTGCAGACATGGATGTCCGCTCGAACGGGGAGCCATGTAGTGTGATCTTCCGCTCGAGCGTCCGAATTCACGCTCGAGCGTAAAAATGAGGTAACCAGTACTTTTGTAGACCACAAGGGTCTGCTCAAGCGGCAGAAACCACGCTCAAGCGGGACCCCTATTTCAGAAATTTTGTAAAAGTGTTCTGTGTTTCATTTTCCGTTCTCTCTCACTTTTAAGTACTCTTAGGCATGCATTGAGCATTATGAATGAATTAAAAGAATAAGAAAGAAGCCTAAGAGGGATGTATGAATTAAGAACGGACTGAATTGATTGTGACCCATATGTGTTATGTAATGTGTAGGGTCGAGCTCCAGGGTGAATCCACCGGCAGATCACTGTGAGTAATATCTTAATAAAGATATCTGAAGTATGTTATTTGTCCAATTGCTTACTTATATATAAGTCTTATAAGTTTGTTACAATGAATTGGGGACAAATATCCGTATGACATGAATGAATGGGCCAGAGGCCGTATGACATGAATGAATGATAGTCTGACACGAATGATAGTCTGACACGAATGATAGTCTGACATATGAATGAATGGGCCAGAGGTCGTATGACATGAATGAATGGGCTAGAGGCTGTATGACACGAATGAATGGGCCAGAGGCCGTATGACATGAATGAATGATAGTCTAACACGAATGATAGTTTGACATATGAATGATTAGGCCAAAGGCCGTCTGACATGAATGATAGCTTGGTACGAACGATTGGGCCGAAAGCCGTCGGATCTGGACGATTGGGCCAAAGGCCATCAGATACGAACGATTGGGCCAAAAGGCCGTTAAACATGAATGGATGGGCCGAAGGCCGTCGGGTACGAGTTAATTGGGCCCGAGGCCGTTTTACACATCTAGAACTTTAGTCGATTGATACATTAAATAGAAACATGAATTGGGGCCAAGGTCGTCTGATGTAACTGTTTCAGAGATTGTTCATGTATCTTCCTTATTTGATATTATTCACTGGGCTTTCGCTCACGCTCATTCATGTCTATGTAGGTGAGCCAAGGGACGTCCAAACCCAGCCTCGGTGAAATATATGAGAAATAGTCAAGATTTTGGAGAGTCAGCCCAGATGTCTCACGCACGAGACTTGTCTTCGCCTCTTTTGTTCTTTTGATATAGTTTTGTTACGTTGGCGAAAACATCGGATTACCTTTGTATATAACTCTTGGGTTTGACTGACTTAGACTTGAATGATCCTGTGTATGTACAGAACTTTGTGTTATTACTTATTTGACGTGAGTTATTAACATGTATGTATATGGACTGTTATGATGTGCGATGTAAGCACAGCTTTATGGACAATTTGAAATTTTGCTTCTGTTTGGCCCCTTTGCTCTGATGAGTTATGTCTTGTTTGGTTTGAGGCCGTAGGTAATCCCTTGATTACTGGCCAGTTATGTCGTTAACCCATAGGGGCGGGTTCGGGGCATGACAGAGTGGTATCAGAGCACGAGTTAATAACCCACACACTTGTCCAAATGAGCAATAAGCATCTAGAAAAGATCTAAGATGCATTCATGTGATAAATATGAATCTGAAAGAATCGAGAATACGCTTAAATGTTTTAATGTGAACGACGATGTGTTATAAGTTGTGATTTGCTTGCATCATAAATTATTTGAATATGTATGCTCTTTAGTATATGCATACCTGTGAATCTTTTGTATAAAGTATAATGCAAGTCTAATCAGATGCTGAGAACAAGAGGTGATGAGATAGAGGAGTCCTCTACTGCCAGAATGGATAGGATGGAAAGATTGATTCAGGAAATGGCAGAAACATTGAGGCAACAAAAACAGTGGCAACAACAGTGGCAGCAACCACAACCTCCACCTCCGGCACCACCCGTGCCAGACTTACAGAATGATGACCGAATAATAGCCCTCACCAAAGAGTTTAAGAAGATAAAACTGCCCCAGTTCCATGGTGGATTAGATCCATTAAAGGCCGAAGCATGGGTTCTCGGCATTGAAAAGTTGTTTGAGGTGTTTCCTTGTTCAGAGACACAGAAAGTACTTTTAGCCACCTTTATGCTAGAAGATGAAGCAAGGAAATGGTGGATGTTGATGCGTGAGAATCATAAAGACATTAGCTGGGCAAAATTCCTGGAAGTCTTCTATGATAAGTACTTCCCTCAGTGTGTCCGTGACAGGAAAATATTAGAATTCATGGAACTTAAACAAGACAACATAACAGTAGCTGAGTATGAGGCCAAATTCACTGAGTTGGCCAGGTTTGCACCACATGTGATCAATACTGACTACAAGAAAGCGAGACATTTTGAAGGTGGGCTTCGAAGTGATATTCTAGAAAGGGTAAATGTCCTGAAGCTGGAAAACCTATATTGGGGTGCTAGACCGGGCCATAATGTCAGAAGCTAATATAGCTAGACAGACTAAACCAACGACAGACTGGAAAGGTAGTAAGAGACAAGGCTTCTTTTCGAAGAAGAAATTTTTGAACAAGCAGAATACGGGCTCCTCGAGTACTTCTAATTCTTCCCGAGATACATCCCCAATGTGTAATATTTGTAGTAAAAGGCATCGTGGGGTCTGTTACTGTGTCAGGAGCCTGTTTTAAATGTGGTAAACAAGGGCATATGGCCAGAGATTGTAATCAGAACAGTAGAAAATTAGCTACTAGCTCAGTGGCATCAATTCCAAAACCGGGAAATACTATGAGATCTACTACCACTAGAGATACCGTGAGGCAAGGGAGAGTTTTCGCGCTCATTCCGGGCGATACACGGAATGCTAACGCAGTTGTCTCAGGTACTATTTCTATATGTAATCAGGATGTTTTTGTGTTAATTGACTCCGGATCAACACACTCTTTCGTAACATGTGCATTTGCATCTAGACTGAGTAGACCTCTAGAATTATTGCCATATCTGCTATGTGTATCTGTTCCATCCGGGGAATCTGTATTGTGTGAATCTATATATCGTTTTTGTGACATACGAATTGGGAATGCTATTTTGTATGTGGATTTGTTGCCTTTGAACTTTAGGCACTTTGATATAATTTTGGGCATGGATTGGTTAACTAAATATTGTGCCACCATTGATTGTGTGACAAAACGGGTTGTGTTTAGACCACCAGAACAGGAAGAAATTGTGTTTGTGGGTAACGAAGTAGTACCTCCACCTTATTTAATATCTGCAATGAAGGCATGTAAACTGATCAGGAAAGGGTGCCAGCGTTATTTGTGTTATGTGTTGTCTGAACAATCTGTGAATATTGAATTGAACAGTATCCCTATTGTTAGAGAATTTCCAAATGTGTTTCCAAATGAATTACCAGGAGAATTGGTGGACAGGGAGATAGAGTTTACTATTGAAATTATGCCAGGCACCCAGCCTATTTCTAAAACTCCCTACAAATGGCTACTGCTGAAATGAAAAGAACTGAAAGAACAATTGCAAGACCTGCTTGACAAAGGTTCATTTGACCTAGTACTTCACCGTAGGGTGCACCGGTGTTATTTGTGAAAAAGAAAGATGGAACCTTGCGTTTGTGCATCGACTACCGAGAATTGAACAAGGTAACAATAAAGAATAAATACCCGTTACCCCATATTGATGACCTGTTTGACCAGTTGCAGGGATCACAAGTGTTTTCCAAAATTGATTTGAGGTCCGGTATCATCAGTTGAAAGTGAAAGCAGAAGATGTTGAGAAAATCGCGTTTCGAACAAGGTATGGCCATTATGAATTTCTTGTTTTGCCATTTGGGGTAACTAATGCTCCGGCAGCGTTTATGGACTTAATGAACCGAATTTTTAAAACCTGCCTTGATGAATTTGTTGTGGTTTTTATTGATGACATTTTGATATACTCCAAGAATAGACTTAAACATGAACATCATTTGAGAACTGTCATGCAAACACTTAGAGAAAAGAAATTATTTGCTAAACTAAAGAAATATGAATTCTAGTTGGATGAAGTCATCTTTTTAGGGCATGTGATCAACAAGGAAGGAATTTTAGTAGACCCACAGAAAATTGAGACGATTGTGAATTGGCCTAGGCCAACAAATGTGACAGAGGTCCGCAGTTTCAAGGGCTTAGCCTAGTATGATAGGAGGTTTGTGAAAGACTTTTCAAGGATAGCTGTACCTCTTACCCAACTGACACGCAAAGGGCAATCATTTGAATGGAATGATGAAAGAGAATCTACCTTTCATGAACTGGAAATGAGACTGACCACTACACCAGTATTGACATTGCCCACAGGTACGGAGAACTTTGTGATTTTTAGTGATGCATCTTATAAAGGTTTGGGTTGTGTACTAATGCAGAACGAAGAGTAATTGCCTACGCCTCTCGGCAGTTAAGGCCACATGAGAAGAACTACCCAACACATGACTTAGAATTGCCCCGCAGTTGTGTTTGCTCTAAAAATCTAGCGGCACTATTTGTATGAGGCAAAATGTGAAGTCTACACAGATCACAAGAGACTGAAATACTTCTTTACACAGAAAGACCTAACTATGCGGTAGAGGAGATGGCTTGAACTGATAAAGGATTATGATCTTGACATCCAATATCACCCCGGGAAAGCTAATACAGTTGCTGATGCCCTAAGCAGAAAGTCGATTGGGAGTATAGCTTGTTTGCTTACTGAACAGAAAGAGATCTTGCAAGATTTTGAGAAGTCTGAAATTGAAGTGGTATTGTGTGAACAGGGCGGATTGATAGCCGCTATTTCAGCCGAATCGGCAATCATTGATGAGATTAAACAGAAACAAAAAGAGGATGAATTCCTCAGGAAAGTGATTGATGAATTTGAGATAAGTCCGAAGACAGAGTTCAGTATTGAAGGCGAAGTATTGAGATTCGAAACCGAATGTGTATCCCAGATATTCGGAGCTAAAGAAAAGGGTTTTAGATGAGCCCATAAATCAGTGTTTGCTATGCATCCGGGTAACAATAAATGTATCGGGATTTGAAACAAGCTATTGGTGGCCTACTAAAGAAAGAAATTGTAGAGTATGTGTCCAAATGTCTTCAATGTCAGCAAGTTAAAGCTGAACATCAGAAATCGGGCGGTCTACTTCAACCTTCCCTATTCCTAAATGGAAGTGGGAGCATGTGACTATGGATTTTGTTGTTGGTCTACCTCGGACTCCTCGAGGTATGGATTCTATTTGGGTTGTAGTTGATAGACTAACTAAATCTGCACATTTTCTACCTGTTAGAACTACATTTGATGCTTATAGACTGGCTACTATATATGTTGATGAAATTGTTCGTTTACACGGAGTTCCGGTATCTATTGTCTCGGATAGAGATCCGAAATTTGTGTCCATTGTGAAAAAGTTTGCAAAAAGCTATGGGAACAGAATGTTTAGTACGCATTCCACCCGCAGATTGATGGGCAATCAGAACGGACAATTCAGACCTTGGAAGATATGCTTCGGATGTGTGCTTTAGATTTCCAAGGGAGTTAGGAAGACTATTTGCCGCTAGCAGAGTTCGCATACAATAACAGCTTCTACTCCAGCATCGGTATGGCACCATACGAGGCTTTGTATAGTAAAAGGTGTAGATCACCAATTTGTTGGACAAAAGTCGGGGATAGAGCTCTTCTTGGGCCTGAAATAGTGCAAGATACTTCTGAGAAGATCAAAATTATTCAGCAAAGGCTCAAAACAGCTTAGGACCGACAAAAGAATTATGCAGATGTTCGAAGAAGACCTCTCGAGTATGAGGTTGGTGACCATGTGTTTATCCGTGTGACTCCGATGAAAGGCCAAGTCAGGTTTGGAAAGAAGGGTAAGTTGTCGCCCCGTTACATTGGGTCGTTTCAAATTTTGGAAAGGCTTGGTCCAGTTGCTTACCGAGTCGCTTTGCCACCAGGATTCGAACAAATCCACAACGTGTTTCATGTATCAATGTTAAGGGGTTATCTTTGAGATCCGTTTCATGTGATCGATTATCACCGAGTAGCACTTGATGAAAATATGGAGTACGCCGAATGGCCGGAACGGATCATTGACCTGCAAGTGAAACAATTGAGAAGCAAGTCCATCCCAATGGTGAAACTAGAACGGAAAGAACACTATGGGACGGATGCCACATGGGAAAAAGAGGATGAAATACGACTACGCTATCCACATTTATTCTCCGACGAAGGTAAAATAAGTTTGGAGGACCAAACTTCCTAAAGGGGGGAAGACTGTGATAACCCTGTTCCGTATTATGCTAATTAATCTTAATTACGAATGTAATTATGTGTTTGATATGATTTTGAGCGCCATTTATATGAATATATGTGGTTTTGAATTTCTATATTCAACGTAGGAAAATCTGTTTGACTTTCTGCTTTGGAATTTAAATTGAAGGCCCTATCGGCCACAGAAATCGAAATTGATTACGCCATTGTGAATGGGGTAATTTTTAGAGCCTACGGTGAAATTTAATTGAAAATTGATTCGGATCAAATTAAATAGATTAAATTAATGAAATAGTGCTCAATTAATTAGTACTAATAAAATGTGATTAAGAGAGGTTATATAATGGGGGCATTATACACTCACATTCATTTGTTTGAGCTCAAAATCAGATTTTACACTTTAGTGAGAGACTGAGGCCGGCTCCAGAGAGAGAAAGGGGGAGAATTGTACAATCTTGGCTCAAGGCTTAAGAATTTGAAAGTTAAACTCAAAGAACTTGAGTGTTTGAAGCCCCTAGGTGAGTAAATTCATCAATTTTAGTTTGTAACTTTGTGAATTCAAAGTTGAATGGTGATCAAGAACATGAATTGAATTGATTATGATGAAAATTAGTTGGTTTTGATAAATTGGAAGTCAATATACACATGCATATAGGAATTGCCATGAATTTGTATGTTTGAGCTTGAAATACATGATCCATGTTGAATCTTTGATTGAAGTTCATGCTTTTGATTATCTCTTCATCCTTTAAATTGAGAATGAGAGCTATATCTCACATGCATGTACAATTCATAAGAGTATGAGTTTTGAATGCATGAAATTGTTATGTTGGAAATAAGTTTGGTGTAATTTGAGGCCTGCATGTGATTAATTCATGAAATGGAGCTTCATAATGTAATGACTTTAGTGTTGGATCATGTTAGTAAGTGTATATGTGAAGTTTGAGTCATGATATGCAAGATATGTTGATTTGAATGCAAGTTTGAAGCTCAAAATGGTTGCTAGAAAACCTAGAATTCGGCATGTCCGCTCGAGCGGGGAAAGCGCCGCTCGAGCGTGAAACGCAAACTCCTAGAACTTTTTGCAGACATGGATGTCCGCTCGAGCGGGGAGATTCACGCTCGAGTGGGGAGCCATGTAGTGTGACCTTCCACTCGAGCGTCCGAATTCACGCTCGAGCGTAAAAATGAAGTAACTAGTACTTTTGCAGACCACGAGGGTCCGCTCGATCGGCGGAAACCACGCTCGAGCGAGGACCCCTGTTTCAGAAATTTTGTAAAAGTGTTCTGTGTTTCATTTTCTGTTCTCCCTCACTTCTAAGTACTCTTAGGCATGCATTGAGCATTATGAATGAATTAAAAGAATAAGAAAGAAGCCTAAGAGGGATGTATGAATTAAGAATGAACTGAATTGATTGTGACCCATATGTGTTATGTAATGTGTAGGGTCGAGCTCCAGGGTGAATCCACCGGCAGATCACCGTGAGTAATATGTTAATAAAGATATCTGAAGTATGTTATTTTTCCAATTGCTTACTTCTATATAAGTCTTATAAGTTTGTTACATTGAATTGGGGACAAATATCCGTATGACACGAATGAATGGGCCAGAGGCCATATGACATGAATGAATGATAGTCTGACACGAATGATAGTCTGACATATGAATGAATGGGCCAGAGGCCGTATGACATGAATGAATGATAGTCTAACACGAATGATAGTCTGACATATGAATGATTGGGCCAAAGGCCGTCTGACATGAATGACAGTTTGGTACGAACGATTGGGCCGAAGGTCGTCGGATCTGGACGATTGGGCCGAAGGTCGTCGGATCTGGACGATTGGGCCAAAGGCTGTCAGATACGAACGATTGGGCCAAAAGGCCGTTAGACATGAATGGATGGGCCGAAGGCCGTCGGGTACGAGTTAATTGGGCCCGAGGCCGTTTGATACGTCTAGAACTTTAGTCGATTAATACATTAAATAGAAACATGAATTGGGCCCAAGGCCGTCTGATGTAACTGTTTCAGAGATTGTTCATGTATCTTCCTTATTTCATATTATTCACTGGGCTTTCGCTCACGCTCATTCATGTCTATGTAGGTGAGCCAAGGGACGTCCAAACCCAGCCCCGGTGAAATATGTGAGAAATAGTCAAGATTTTGGAGAGTCAGCCCAAATGTCTCACGCACGAGACTTGTCTTCGCCTCTTTTGTTCTTTTGATATAGTTTTGTTACGTTGGCGAAAACATCGGATTACCTTTGTATATAACTCTTGGGTTTGACTGACTTAGACTTGAATGATCCTGTGGTACAGAACTTTGTGTTATTACTTATTTGACGTGAGTTATTAACATGTATGTATATAGACTGTTATGATGTGCCATGTGAGCACAGCTCTATGGACAATTTGAAATTTTGTTTCCGTTTGGCCCCTTTGCTCTGATAAGTTATGTCTGGTTTGGTTTGAGGCTGTAGGTAATCCCTTGATTACTGGGTAGTTATGTCCTTAACCCATAGGGGCGGGTTTGGGGCATGACACATGTCAGACTATCATTCGTATCAGACTATCATTCATGTCAGACTATCATTCGTGTCAGACGGCCTTCAGCCCAATCATTCATATGTCAGACTGTCATTCATGTCAAACCATCATTCGTGTCAGAATATCATTCATGTCAGACGGCCTTCGGCCCATTCATTCATTTGTTCATGTCAAACGGCCTTCGGCCCATTCATTCATGTCATTCGGCCTTTGGCCCATTCATTCGTGTCATACGGCCTCTGGCCCATTCGTATGGCATAGCAAACATTTGTCCACAATTCAAAGCAACAGACTTATAAGACTTATATGGAAGTAAACAATTGGACGAATGACATACTTCAGATATCTTTATTAAGATATTACTCACAGTGATCTACCGGTGGATTTGCCCTCGTGCTTGACCCTACACATTTCATGAACACAATGGGTCACAAACAATTCAAACTGTTCTTAATTCATATATTCCTCTTAGGCTTCGATCTTATCCTTTTAACTCATTTACAATGCTTAATGCATGCCTAAGAGTGCTCGAAAATGAAAGATAACGGAAAATGAAACACAGAACACCTTTACAAAATTTCTCAAACAGGGGTCCCCGCTCGAGCGTGGGTTACGCCGCTCGAGTGGACCCTTATGGTCTGCAAAAGTACTGGTTACCTCATTTTTACACTTGAGCGTGAATTCGGACGCTCGAGCGGAAGGTCACACTACATGGCTCCCCGCTCAAGCGTGAATCTCCCCGCTCGAGCGGACATCCATGTCTGCAAAAAAGTTCTGAGAGCTTGCATTTCACGCTCGAGCGGCGCTTTCCCGGTCGAGCGGACATACTGAATTCTGAGTTTTCCAGAACTGTTCTTCAAGTCCAAACTCGACCTCCAAGGGTCCAAAACTCACAATTTTGGTTCAACACATGCAAATTCATTATATATCATGAGTATACAAGCAATATGAGGCCAATTGCTCAAAATCATGGTCACATTCTCAAATTATTCAACATTTCTTTTGTGTAATCAAAACTCATGCATTCAAACCTTACATAAGTTCCATACCCTCAATAATCAAACATGCATGTCAAAAATATGGTGCAAATGGTGTTTATTCCCATGAAACTCAACCAAAACCATGCTTGCATGTATGATCCAACTTTCAATCTTTTATAATTGACATGCTACATGTTAGATTATGCAAATTCATGGCAATTCATAGCAATTCTATTTATGCATGTGCATATAGACTTCAATCTCATCAAAATCAACACAACTCATGTTCTTGATCACCATTTAATCTTGAATTCACAAAATCACAAGCTCAAACTCATGAATTTACTCATCTAGGAGCTTTAATCTTCACAAATTCTAGTTAAATCTTGAGTGTAGCTTCAAGATCACCAAGTTCCTTAGTCAAATCTCTATCTTGAGCTCCCTCTCTCTCTAAATTCGGCCCCTCTCTCTCTCTCTCTCTAGAGTATAATTTCTAATTTTGAGCTCAAAACTTAAGGGGTATAGGTGTATAATGACCCTTATATAGCCCCTCTTAATCAAATTCCATTAACACTAATTAATTGAGCACTATTTCATCAATTTAATCTATTTAATTTGATCCGAATAAATTTTCAATTAAATTTCACTGTAGGCTCTAAAAATTACGCCAATCACAATGGCATAGTCAATTTCAGTTTCTGTGGTTGATAGGGCCTTCAATTTAAATTCTAAAGCAGATGATCAAACAGATTTTCCTACGGTGAACAGATAGAAATTCAAAACCTCATATATTCATGTAAATAGCACTCAGAATCATATCAAACACATAATCACATTCATAATAAGGATCAATTAGCATAATACGGGGTAGGGTTATCACAGTCTTCCCCACTTTAGGAAGTTTGGTCCTCCAAACTTATTTTACCTTCGTCGGGAAACAAATGTAGATAGCGTAGTCGCATTTCATCCTCTTTTTCCCATGTGGCATCCGTCCCATAGTGTTCTTTCCATTCCACTTTCACCATTGGGATGGACTTGCTTCTCAATTGTTTCACTTGCCGGTCAACGATTCGTTCCGGCCATTCGGCGTACTCCATATTTTCATCAAGCGCTACCCGGTGATAATCAATCACATGAAACGGATTTCGAAGATAACCCCTCAACATTGACACATGAAACACATTATGGATTTGTTCGAATCCCGGTGGCAAAGCGACTCGGTAAGCGACTGAACCAAGCCTTTCCAAAATTTGAAACGGCCCAATGTAACCGGGCGATAGCTTTCCCTTCTTTCCGAACCTGACTTGGCCTTTCATCAGAGTCACACAGATAAACACATGATCACCAACCTCATACTCGAGAGGTCTTCTTCGAACATCTGCATAATTCTTTTGTCGGTCCTGAGCTGTTTTGAGCCTTTGCTGAATAATTTTAATCTTCTCAGAAGTATATTACACTATTTCAGGCCCAAGAAGAGCTCTATCCCCGACTTCTGTCCAACAAATTGGTGATCTACACCTTCTACCATACAAAGCCTCGTATAGTGCCATACCGATGCTAGAGTGGAAGCTGTTATTGTATGCGAACTCTGCTCGTGGCAAATAGTGTTCCCAACTCCCTTGGAAATCTAAAGTACACATCCGAAGCATATCTTCCAAGGTCTGAATTGTCCGTTCTGATTGCCCGTCAGTCTGCTGGTGGAATGCGGTACTAAACCTCAATTCTATTCCTATAGCTTTTTGCAAACTTTTCCACAATCTGGACACAAATTTCGGATCTCTATCCGAGACAATAGATACTGGAACTTCGTGTAAACGAACAATTTCATCAACATATATAGTAGCCAGTCTATAAGCATCAAATGTAGTTCTAACAGGTAGAAAATGTGCAGATTTAGTTAGTCTATCAACTACAACCCAAATAGAATCCATACCTCGAGGAGTCCGAGGTAGACCAACAACAAAATCCATAGTCACATGCTCCCACTTCCATTTAGGAACAGGGAGAGGTTGAAGTAGACCACTCGATTTCTGATGTTCAGCTTTAACTTGCTGACATTGAAGACATTTGGACACATACTCTACAATTTCTTTCTTCATGTTAGGCCACCAATAGCTTTGTTTCAAATCCCGATACATTTTATTGTTACCCGGATGCATAGTAAACACTGATTTATGGGCTTCATCTAAAACCCTTTTCTTTAGCTCCAGAATATCTAGGATACACATTCGGTTTCGAAATCTCAATACTTCGCCTTCAATACTGAACTCTGTCTTCGGACTTATCTCAAATTCATCAATCACTTTCTTGAGGAATTCATCCTCTTTTTGTTTCTGTTTAATCTCATCAATGATTGCCGATTCGGCTGAAATAGCGGCTATCAATCCGCCCTGTTCACACAATACCACTTCAATTTCAGACTTCTCAAAATCTTGCAAGATCTCTTTCTGTTCAGTAAGCAAACAAGCTATACTCCCAATCGACTTTCTGCTTAGGGCATCAACAACTGTATTAGCTTTCCCGGGGTGATATTGGATTTCAAGATCATAATCCTTTATCAGTTCAAGCCATCTCCTCTACCGCATAGTTAGGTCTTTCTGTGTAAAGAAGTATTTCAGTCTCTTGTGATCTATATAGACTTCACATTTTGCCTCATAAAAATAATGCCGCCAGATTTTTAGAGCAAACACAACTGCGGCCAATTCTAAGTCATGTGTTGGGTAGTTCTTCTCATATGGCCTCAACTGTCGAGAGGCATAAGCAATAACCCTTCCGCTCTGCATTAATACACAACCCAAACCTTTATAAGATGCATCACTGAAAATTACAAAGTTTTCCGTACCTGTGGGCAATGTCAATACTGGTGCCGTGGTCAGTCTCGTTTTCAGTTCATGAAAGGTAGATTCTCTTTCGTCATTCCATTCAAATAGTTGTCCTTTGCGTGTCAATTGGGTGAGAGGCACAGCTATTTTTGAAAAATCTTTCACAAACCTCCTGTAGTACCCAGCTAAGCCCATGAAACTGCGGACCTCTGTTACATTTGTCGGCGTAGGGCAATTCACAATTGCTTCTATTTTCTGTGGATCCACTGAAATCCCCTCTTTGTTGATAACATGCCCTAAGAAAATAACTTCATCATCCAACCAAAACTCACACTTCTTTAGTTTAGCAAATAATTCTTTTCTCTAAGTGTTTGCAGGACAGTTCTCAAATGATGTTCATGTTCAAGTCCATTCTTGGAGTATATCAAAATGTCATCAATAAAACCACAACAAATTCATCAAGGTAGGTTTTGAAAATTCGTTCATTAAGTCATAAACGCTGCGAGCATTAGTTACCCCAAATGGCATAAAAGAAATTCATAATGGCCATACCTTGTTCGAAACGCGGTTTTCTCAAATCTTTTGCTTTCACTTTTAACTGATGATACCCGGACCTCAAATCAATTTTGGAAAACACTTGTGATCCCTACAACTGGTCAAATAGGTCATCAATACGGGGTAGGGGGTATTTATTCTTTATTGTTACCTTGTTCAATTCTCGGTAGTCGATGCACAAACGCAAGGTTCCATCTTTTTTTTTTCACAAATAACACCGGTGCACCCCACGGTGAAGTACTAGGTCGAATGAACCCTTTGTCAAGTAGGTCTTGCAATTGTTCTTTCAGTTCTTTCATTTCAGCAGTAGCCATTCTGTAGGGAGTTTTAGTAATAGGCTGGGTGCCTGGCATAATTTCAATAGTAAACTCTATCTCCCTGTCCACCAATTCTCCTAGTAATTCATTTGGAAACACATCTGGAAATTCTCTAACAATAGAGATACTATTCAATTCAACATTCACAGATTGTTCAGACAACACATAACACAAATAACCCTGGCACCCTTTCCTGATCAGTTTACATGCCTTCATTGCAGATATTAGATAAGGTGGAGGTACTACCCCGTTACCCACAAACACAATTTTTTCCTGTTCTGGTGGTCTAAACACAACCGTTTTGTCACACAATCAATGGTGGCACAATATTTAGTTAACCAATCCATGCCCAAAATTATATCAAAGTGCCTAAAGTTCAAGAGCAACAAATCCACATACAAAATAGCATTCCCAATTCGCATGTCACAAAAACGATATATAGATTCACACAATACAGATTCCCCGGATGGAGCAGATACACATAGCAGATATGGCAATAATTCTAGAGGTCTACTCAGTTTAGATGCAAATGCACATGTTACGAAAGAGTGTGTTGATCCGGAGTCAATTAACACAAAAGCATCCTGATTACATATAGAAATAGTACCTGAGACAACTGCGTTAGCATTCCTATATCGCCCGGAATAAGTGCAAACACTCTCCCTTGCCTCACGGTATCTCCAGTGGTAGTAGATCTCATAGTATTTCCCGGTTTTGGAATTGATGCCGTTAAGCTAGCAGCTAATTTTCCACTGTTCTGATTACAATCTCTGGCCATATGCCCTCGTTTACCACATTTAAAGCAGGCTCCTGACACACGGTAACAAATCCCACGATGCCTTTTACTACAAATATTACACATTGGGGATGTATCTCGGGAAGAATTAGAAGTACTCGAGGAGCCCGTATTCTGCTTCTTCAAAAATTTCTTTTTAGAAAAGAAGCCTTGTCTCTTATTACCTTTCCAGTCTGTCGTTGGTTTAATCTGTCTAGCTATATTAGCTTCTGACATTATGGCCCGATCTAGCACCCCAATATAGGTTTCCAGTTTCAGGACATTTACCCTTTCTAGAATATCACTTTGAAGCCCACCTTCAAAATGTCTCGCTTTCTTGTAGTCGGTATCGATCACATGTGCTGCAAACTTGGCCAACTCAGTGAATTTGGCCTCATACTCAGCTACTGTCATGCTGTCTTGTTTAAGTTCCATGAACTCTGATACTTTCCTGTCACGGACACACTGAGGGAAGTACTTATCATAGAAGACTTCCAGGAATTTTGCCCAGCCAATGTCTTTATGATTCTCACGCATTAATATCCACCATCTTCTTGCTTCATCTTCTAGCATAAAGGTGGCTAAAAGTATTTTCTGTGTCTCTGAACAAGGAAACACCTCAAATAGGTTTTCAATGCCGAGAACCCATGCTTCGGCCTTTAATGGATCTAATCCCCCATGAAACTGTGGCGGTTTCATTTTCTTAAACTCTTTGGTGAGAGCTATTATCCGGTCATCATTCTGTAAGTCTGGCACGGGTGGTGCCGGAGGTGGAGGTTGTGGTTGCTGCCACTGTTGTTGCCACTGTTGTTGTTGCCTCAATGTTTCTGCCATTTCCTGAATCAATCTTTCCATCCTATCCATTCTGGCAGTAGAGGACTCCTCTATCTCATCACCTCTTGTTCTCACCATCTGATTAGACTTGCATTATACTTTATACAAAAGATTCACAGGTATGCATATACTAAAGAGCATACATATTCAAATAATTTGCAATGCAAGCAAATCACAACTTATAACACATAATCGTTCACATTAAAACATTTAAGCGTATTCTCGATGCTTTCAGATTCATACTTATCACATGAATGCATCCTAGATCTTTTCTAGATGCTTATTGCTCATTTGGACAAGTGTGTGAGTTATTAACTCGTGCTCTGATACCACTCTGTCATGCCCCGAACCTGCCCCTATGGGTTAAGGACATAACCCAGCCAGTAATCAAGGGATTACCTACGGCCTCAAACCAAACAAGACATACTCATCAGAGTAAAGGGGCCAAACGGAAGCAAATTTAAAACTTTTGTCCATAGAGCTGTGCTTACATGGCACATCATAACATCCATATATACATACTGTTAATAACTCACATCAAAGGGATAAAACACAAAGTTCTGTACATACACAGGATCATTCAAGTCTAAGTCAGTCAACCCAAAGTTTATATACAAAAGGTAATCCATGTTTTCGCCAACATAACAAAACTATACAAAAGAACAAAAGAGGCGAAGACAAGTCTCGTGCGTGAGACGTTGGGCTGACTCTCAAAACCTTGACTGTTTCTCACATATTTCACCGAGGCTGGGTTTGGACGTCCCTTGGCTCACCTACATAGACATGAATGAGCGTGAGCGAAAGCCCAGTGAATAATATCAAATAAGGAAGATACATGAACAATCTTTGAAACAGTTACATCAGACGGCCTTGGGCCCAATTCATGTTTCTATTTAATGTATCAATCGACTAAAGTTCTAGACGTATCAAACGGCCTCGGGCCCAATTAACTCATACCCGACGGCCTTTGGCCCATCCATTCATGTCTAACGGCCTTTTGGCCCAATCGTTCGTATCCGACGGCCTTTGGCCCAATCGTTCAGATCGACGGCCTTCGGCCCAATCGTTCATATCCGACGGCCTTTGGCCCAATCGTTCAGATCCGACGGCCTTTGGCCTACTCATTCATACCAAACTATCATTCATGTCAGACTATCATTCGTATCAGACTATCATTCATGTCGGACTATTATTCGTGTCAGACGGCCTTCGGCCCAATCATTCATATGTCAGACTGTCATTCATGTCAAACTATCATTCGTGTCAGACTATCATTCATGTCAGATGGCCTTCGGCCCATTCATTCATTCGTTCATGTCAAACGGCCTTCGGCCCATTCATTCATGTCATACGGCCTTTGGCCTATTCATTCGTGTCATACGGCCTCTGGCCCATTCGTATGGCATAGTAAACATTTGTCCACAGTTAAAAGTAACAAACTTATAAGACTTATATGGAAGTAAACAATTGGACAAATGACATACTTCAGATATCTTTATTAAGATATTACTCACAGTGATCTGCCGGTGGATTTGCCCTCGTGCTTGACCCTACACATTTCATGAACACAATGGGTCACAAACAATTCAATCCGTTCTTAATTCATATATTCCTCTTAGGCTTCGGTCTTATCCTTTTAACTCATTTACAATGCTTAATGCATGCCTAAGAGTGCTCGGAAATGAAGAGAACGGAAAATGAAACACAGAAACCTTTACAAAATTTCTGAAACAGGGGTCCCCTCTTCGAGCGTGGGTTACGCCGCTCAAGCGGACCCTTATGGTCTGCAAAAGTACTAGTTACCTCATTTTTATGCTCGAGCGTGAATTCAGACGCTCGAGGGGAAGGTCACACTACATGGCTCCCCGCTCGAGTGTGAATCTCCCCGCTCGAGCGGACATGCCGAATTCTGGGTTTTCCAGAACTATTCTTCAAGTCCAAACTCGACCTCCAAGGGTCCAAAACTCACAATTTTGGTTCAACACATGCAAATTCATTATATATCAATGAGTATACAAGCAATATGAGGCCAATTGCTCAAAATCATGGTCACATTCAAAATTCACATTTCTTTTGTGCAATCAAAACTCATGCATTCAAACCTACATAAGTTCTATACCTTCAATAATCAAACATGCATTCAAAAATATGGTGCAAATGGTGTTTTTATCCCATGAAAACTTAACCAAAACCATGCTTGCATGTATGATCCAACTCTCAATCTTTTATAATTAACATGCTACATGTTAGATTATGCAAATTCATGGCAATTCATAGCAATTCTATGCATGCATGTGCATATAGACTTCAATCTCATCAAAATCAACACAACTCATGTTCTTGATCACCATTTAATCTTGAATTCACAAAATCACAAGCTCAAACTCATGAATTTACTCACCTAGGAGCTTTAATCTTCACAAATTCTAGTTAAATCTTGAGTGTAGCTTCAAGATCACCAAGTTCCTTAGTCAAATCTCTATCTTGAGCTCCCTCTCTCTCTAAATTCGGCCCCTCTCTCTCTCTCTCTCTAGAGTATAATTTCTGATTTTGAGCTCAAAACTTAAGGGGTGTGGGTGTATAATGGCCCTTATATAGCCCCTCTTAATCAAATTCCATTAACACTAATTAATTGAGCACTATTTCATCAATTAAATCTATTTAATTTGATCCGAATAAATTTTCAATTAAATTTCACCGTAGGCTCTAAAAATTACGCCAATTACAATGGCGTAGTCAATTTCTGTTTCTGTGGCCGATATGGCCTTCAATTTAAATTCTAAAGCAGATGATCAAACAGATTTTCCTACGGTGAACAGATAGAAATTCAAAACCACATATATTCATGTAAATGGCACTCAGAATCATATCAAACACATAATCACATTCATAATAAGGATCAATTAGCATAATACAGGGCAGGGTTATCACAATTACGGTTGGTTTTGCCGTTTATACTTGTGGTATGTCACTCGATTGAGTTTGGTTATTTATTATTGGACTATTGTATAGTTGTTCAATGTGATTATGGATTTGTGTTTAGGCTTATGTGTGCCTTGGGCTAAGGCCCTGTGGGCCATGGCTGGTCATACTTGGGTTTAGTGTGTGACAAAGTTATTCAATGTGTTTTATGGATTCGTGTTTAGGCTTACGTGTGCCTTGAGCTAAGGCCCTGTGGGCCACAGCCAGTCATACTCGAGTTTAGGGTGTAACAATTGTGGTATCAGAGGTATAGTTTATTGAGTTACATATCTTGCATTTCATTATTTAGACGAGGTCCGAGTCCCCAAATTCCTTAGTAGTGTGTGGTTTAGTTAGTTTTGTTTAAACTTGTGTTGAATCTTTTTTTATTTCATTTTGAAGGTTAAGAGTTAGCATCTAGATATCTACACAGATTGTCTATTCCTTGTGAGACTTTGGATGTTTGTATTACCGTGTCTACTCCAATATGAGAAACAGTAGTATTGGGAGATGTTTGTAGATCTTGTGAGATAAATTTGGATGGTAGGATTTTTCTAGTGGATTTGATTTCCTTATAGATAAAGGATTTTGACGTGATTTTGGGTATGGATTTGTTGATGAAGCATCATGCCTTTGTTGATTGTTTTAGAAATAGGGTAGTTTTTGCTAGGTCAGGACAACATGAGTTTTTCTTTCAAGAAGATAGGAAAGGGTCTTCTATCTGTTTTATTTCTTCTCTTTAGGCTAACCGAATGTTGAGAAAAAGGTGTCATGGTTATTTAGCTTGTGTGGTGAGTATCGAACAACTAGAGCAAAAGTTAGAGGAATTTCTTGTAATGAGGAAATTTGTTGATGTTTTTCTAGAGGATCTAGCTGGTCTTTCTCCATACCGTGAGGTAGAATTTTCCATTGACTTGGTCTCTAATACAACACCTATCTCTAAAGCGCCCTATAGAATGTAACCATTGGAGTTGAAGGAGTTACAAACTCAGTTACAGGAGTTGTTAGACAAAGGTTTCATTAGGCGTAGTGCCTTACCTTGTGAAGCACCTGTGTTGTTTGTGAAGAAGAAGGATTGGTCGATGAGGTTGTGCATTGACTATAAGGAACTAAACAAAGTTATAGTGAAGAATTGGTACCCTTTACAACACATTGATGACCTATTTGACCAGTTGTAGGGAGCTCAAGTATTCTCTAAGATTGACTTGAGGTTAGGCTATCACTAGTTAAAGGTAAGGGATGAGGATGTTCCTACGACTGCTTTTAGAACCGATTATGGGCATTACGAGTTCTTGGTGATGCCTTTTGGTCTCACAAATGCACCAGCCGCATTCATGGATTTGATGAACAGAGTATTTAAACCCTAGTTGGATAAATTTGTGGTAGTGTTTATTGATGACATCCTAATTTATTTGAAGAGTAAGGAGGAGCATGAGCATCATTTGACAGTAGTACTGCAGACACTTAGGGAGAAGAGACTGTATGCAAAATTTAAGAAGTGTGAATTTTGGTTGAGCAGTGTATCCTTTTTAGGTCATGTGGTGAGTAAAGATAGGGTATCTGTAGATAGCACGAAAGTGGCAGCAATTGTTGATTGGCCACGAACTACTTCTGTGATAGAGGTACGCAGCTTTCTAGGGCTTACTGGTTATTACAGACGATTTGTAAAAGGATTCTCCTGTATTGCTCTGCCACTTACCAATCTCACCAGGAAAGGGGTAAAGTTTGAGTGGAATGATGATTATGAGAGTAGCTTCCAAGAGTTTAAATAGAGATTGACATCAGTTCTAATCCTTGCTTTACCAGCAGATGGGGGTGGTTTTGTGATTTATAGTAATGCTTCACGACAGGGTTTAGGATGTGTGCTCATGCAGCATGGGAAGGTGGTTGCTTATGCATCACAACAGTTGAAAGTACATGAGAGAAATTATCCTATGCATGACTTGGAGTTAGCAGCAGTGATTTTCGCTCTTAAGATCTGGCAACATTATTTGTATGGAGAGTCATGTGAGATTTACACTAATCATAAGAGTTTGAAGTATATTTTCACACAGAAGCAACTAAATTTGAGGCAAAGAAGATGGCTTGAGTCACTAAAAGATTACAATGTGAGTATTTTGTATCATCCGGGGAAGGCAAATATAGTGGCAGATGCCTTAAGTATGAAGGTCGCAGTTGGCGATGTAGCTGTTTTGTCTATTGAGAGTTGTTTGGTGGAAGACATGAGACGTTTGAGGCTTGAGGTTGTTACGCCTGGTGATAGGACTTATTGTAGTCAATTGACAGTTTAGCCAACCTTGGGAAAACGAATTCGTTTAGCTCAGGAGATTGACCCCCAATGTAAATGTATTAAAGAAGAGACAGCAGAGGGTAAGCATGTAGACTTTGTAGCTAGTGATGATGGGTTGCTTAGATTCCGTAGCCGAATTTGTGTTCTTGCTTGTGGTGATTTGATAAAGGAGATTATGACGAAGGTGCATAGTTCTAGTTACAGCATTCATCCTAGAAGCACTAAGATGTATCGATATCTTCATGAACATTTTTGGTGGAATGGTATGAAGGATGATATTGCAGAATTTGTGGCTCAGTGTTTTTTTGTTAACAGGTTAAAGTAGAACATCAGAAACCTGCGGGAAAACTACAACCCTTACCTATACCAAAGTAGAAGTGGGATCATATTACCATGGACTTCGTGTGCAGATTACCTCGTACTAGTAATAATCACGATGTAGTTTGGGTAGTTGTTGATAGATTAACCAAGTCAGCACATTTTATTGCAGTACGGGTGAACTATTCTCTAGCTTGATTTGCACAGTTGTATGTGAAGGAAATTATTAGATTGCATGGTGCACCTGTGTCAATAGTGTCAGATCGGGACCCTCGTTTTGTGTCTAAGTTTTCAGGTGCATTATAGTCAGCTATGGGTACTCGGTTAAATTTTAGTTCAGCTTATCACCCTTAGATAGATGGGCAATCGGAGAGGACTATTCAAACCCTTGAAAAATATGTTGCGGGGTTTGTGCTTTGGAATAGAGAGGTAATCAGGATGATTATTTGCCGCTCATGGAGTTTGCGTATAATAACAGTTATCATTCTAGTTTGGGAGTAGCTCCTTATGAGGCTTTGTATAAAAGAAAATGTAGGTCTCCTTTGTGGTGGTATGAGGTTGGTGAGAGGCAAATGTTGGGACCTGATTTGGTGGAGGATGCTACACATAAAATTATCACCATCAGAGAGAGATTATTGACTACTCAAAGTAGACAAAAAGTTGTGCTGATCATCGTAGGAGAGATTTAGAGTTTCATGTGGGGGATATGGTATTCTTGAAAGTATCACCATGGAAATGAGTCATCAAGTTTGGAAAGAAAGGAAAGTTGAGTCCTAGATATATTGAACCATTTGAGGTATTGGAGAAGGTTGGTGAGGTTGCGTACCGTGTTGCTCTACCTCCTAGGTTGGCAAGAGTGCATAATGTGTTTCACGTGTCTATGCTGAGAAAATATGTGCCTAGTCTATCGTATGTGATAGATTATGAGCCGCTTCAAATTAGAGAGGACTTTTCGAATGAGGAGATGCCTGTTCAGATTTTGGATTCGAAAGAGAAAATGTTGCATACAAAGGCCATTAAATTGGTTAAGGTACTGTGGCGTAATCATCTAGTTGAAGAGACAACTTGGGAGTGCGAGGACGAGATGCGTGAGAAGTACCCACATCTATTTTCATGATTTACTCAGGTTAGTTTCGAGGATGAAACTTTTCTTTTAGAGGGAGGGGGGGAGGAGAATGTGAGAACCCTAATATACAAATCAAGTAAATAATTAAATAATAATAATTTCACAATCTCAAATATGTTGATGGTGAATCTTAAAGTGCAAATTAAATATTTGGAGGGTTTTTAATTAATTTTAAAACCTGAAATAAATTTATGGTGGAAGTCTTTAATTTAGAGTTAAGATCTATTGTTAAGAAATAGTAATAGTAATAATAGGCAACAAATTATTAAGTATATTTTGATCTAATAGTTATATTTAATTTAATTGGTGAAAAGATTAAAAAAAAAATAGAATAAAATATAATAAAGAAACGTGAGAGTAGATGTTTGTGAGGAAGCTTAGGGTTTTATGTCCACTCTATCAGATCATAGGTCTCCATAACTGAGAGAGATTGAAAGAGAAGGAAAAAAAAAAAAAAAAAGAAGAAGTTGCAATCAAAGAAGAACTTTTGGGTGTGTAGTAGGGTTCTAGCTTTTTTCTTTATTTTATTTTTGTTCTTTATACTTATTCAATTCTATGATTTAGTTCATTGATGGAGAGGTTGTAGGTGTACGTATTTTATGTATATATATACTATTAAGAAATCTGAGGAGTTAAATTCATGTATAAAGAATGGGTGTAATTCTTAGTCCAAAAATCTACACAGAATCACAAACTTTAAAAATCAAGAAACCATATCAAATGGATGAATTTTGAACTGAAATTTTTACAGTAGATTAATTACATATTTAATACCAGGGTTTTCTTATAATTTTTGGGAGTCAAAATCTATATTAACTGGTGCGTTCAAATCTGTCTAGAAAACTAGTTTAAAACAATTACTTCAGAAGTATCGTTCTCTTTGGGTACAAATCCAAAAATTATCAAATCAGCATCATTAAAACCAGTTATGAGTCTAGTTTCTTACATTTTTGTCATTGCGTTGATTGCTTGTGTATACTAAGAGAACCATTAATTTCTTTAAAGTGCTGCAGAAAACAATCTGTTTGGGCATAATTAATTGTAAATAATTATTGTGTTAAGAAAATCAAGTGAAACCAATTGGGTTTGAAACTTAGGATATATTAGTTGATATCTAGAGGGTTTTGGAATTTTTTGAACAACGTGGAGTGGGTCTTTAATTTTCAAAGTTAGCGAATAGATTGGGAAAACTTGTTTAAAACTCTGTTTTATCTTAAAGTTACTTTAATTAAGTCTCGATCTGAACTCATGTCTTGTGTAAGTTTAGACCTTGAAGAACATTAGCTTAGGTAATATTTAAGACTAACGGTGAGTTGGGTTGAGCCGTGTTAGTACGTTTTAGTTTGGGATTACCTAATTCTTATTCTTTAGTATTTTTAAATTAGTAGTGACGTGTAGTTTTCATACTTAGTTCAGGGCACTAGTTGGACTTTTATACTCTATTCAAGGATTACATTGTTCCGTTTTCAGGTGAGTAGTTACGTGCTACATATTTTTATAAATGTTTTCCTACCCTGAATTGTTGGAAAATTGAATTGTTGTTTCAGGACTAAACTATTTTGATAAATTATTATAATATCAATGGAATTAAATTATTTCAGAAACATGTGTAAACCTGGTATACTGTAGACTATTTGTTATGGTCTCATGTTTATAATGTTGAACTACCATGTTTTATGAAACTGAATTGTATTGATTATCGGGACCATCTGTATATTTAGTCCAGGGAAATTATTCCACTGTGTGTGGTGACTCTGGCCACTAGGGAAAAGATCTGGGTTAGGCCGTGATGACTCTAGTGCTTAACGATTGAAAGGAAAAGACCTGGGTTGGGCTAGGTGACCTTCAATTAGATCGTCTTAGAGAAAAGGTCAGGGTTGCCACCTCGAGGATGACTCTTGGTTTGATATTGGATCCAACGGGCTTATTGCCTTTAGAACTGTGAGGCATGTTACTTATTATTCTTAGTACCCAGAAAATTATTGGCGTTCATGTTGTAATCTGTTTTAAGTGAAAAATGTCATTTATCATGTTCTTTAGAGACATGAGTATTTTAACTATTGAGCTGTGGAACTTTCTTTTTGAAACAGATTATCTTTATCAAAAGTGTTTCCCTCGTCATATTCCAAAACAGCCTCGGGCCCAACATAGTACAAAACAGCCTTAGGCCCAAACGTATCTTGTCGTATCATTGTATCTTATCATGGAGTAGATGGAACATCGATATGTCTCCACCTCTCCTTGGGCCCAATACATGTTTGTATGGACCTAAGAGGTGACTCGTATGGACCCTAGAGGTGACTCCCATTATAGCACTTAGTTCCGTACAACACTTTATTCCATACCCAAAACTCACGAGTCTTAAAGACTGAACAGTTCATATCATGTCACAGTATAATGAAACAGCCTTAGGCCCATCATATCTTATTATAGGTCTTCTAACCCATTTGTTCATGTAAAACATAATTCCAGGTTATCACAACAGTTATGTATCCCAATAAATATATATGAACCTATCTGCACAACGCTATACTCACCAGCAAAAATACATAATATATAAGTTATCCACTTTTCTGTAGTCTTGTTTTATGTCCGGTTCGTACATTCTCAATCAGTTCTAAGCATTTTAGAAGGATCACATGCACACATTAACAGTTCCAGAGGGTCAAACAGAGGAAAAGAAGCTGACAGGATTTCTCCTCATTAGCTGCACGTGCGGAAGTCCCCACCGCACGTACGGAAAGTGTGTCGCACGTGCCTTTTTTGCACCCAAATCAAGCAAAATTCATTTCAAAACATAACATATAAATATAATAAACATGAAACCTATAGTCAAATGGATCATAACTCATGTTAATTTGACATCTACACTTCTAATTTCCATAGTTCCTTCATCTTCTTTATCTTCATATCCACAAACATATACATACATATATGTATGAGTTCAAAACATGCCAAAACCAAAGATAAAGGGTAGTGACCCACACACTAACTCAAAACAACTCAAAACACAAAAATCAACCCTTAAATTAGCCAAATCCAAAGACTACATCTTCAATTTCATGAAATTGGTTAAGTTAAGATCATAAACCAAAACCCTAACTCCCATACATATAGAAAACTTCATTTTAAAGTTTGATTCTAAGCAATTAAGAAAGATTTAGGGTATTTAAGACTTACTTTGGCCTATTTCTTGATTCCCTTTTCAATTTCTCAAATCCACAAGCTTTAAAGTGAGCTCTCTCATTCTCTCTCTTTTCTCTTCTTCTCTCTCTTTTCCAAGAGATAGTTTTGGTGTTTGGTTGAGTCCATACCACTTATAAGGCTTAAGGCTCAAATATATATATATATATATAACAAGTCTATGTATCTATATGGCCAACTAACCTAACTTAGCGAATCAGACGAAATTTCATTTTCAATTAAGCCTCACAGATGACTCTAAAAATTATACTTATCATAATTATGTATTCCGTTCTGGTTTCTAAAGCCTTTAAGACCTTCAATTTGCAATGCAAAGTTAACCACCCAAACATACCTTAACGAATCAGACAAATCAAATATCCAATTAACTTTCCCAAATGGCCCTAAAAATTCCCATTAGCATATCCATGTATTCAATTTCGGTTTCTGAACCCATGAAGGTCGGCAATTTCAATTTTAAAGTCGTAACTCAACAGATAATTCCTCAATTCAACAGATATCATCAAATTAAAGCACATTAACCCATAATTAAATAAAGATAATTTTCTAATACGCATATTGGGGTCGTTACACCACTAGTTTCAATTTCAACCCATCATGACAAACTACAGAATTGCTTAGGCTCAATAGTTGTGTTTCAAAGTCACGTTTTTAAGTTCCTTTCATACCAATCAGTGTATATAAGTGTGTTTGGATTGTTTTGCTTCGTTTTTCTTTCATTAAGTCATTCTTTGATTCTGGTCAGTATGGAATCAGTGTCCAATTCAGAGTTCAAAATTCATTCATTCTCAAATTCAATCAAACAAATTGTTTTCAAACTCAAAGTGATATGCCAATCACGCCATTGATGTGCAAAAATGAAACTGATTTTATTGAAGTCATGGGATGACATCCCCGATTACAGAGACAACAGAAAAGCAAAAAAAAGAGTTGAAGCTGTACTTGCCCACTCCAAAAACAAAACAAACCCAAAAAAAAACAAAAAACGACAACAACAACAACAAAAACAAAAAAATAAAAGAGAGTAGCATTTTCTTAGTTTTTCAGCAGTAGCTCGGCGGCGAAGATTACAATCGACTTCATTTGCACACAGCTTCGCTGCCTGACTTTATCATCAGCTGCCTCGCTTCATCTTTACTCCTTCGAAGCTCTTGAAGACTCTGCCTCGGCCTTGGCAGAGCTTCCGAAGGAGATTATTCCTCGCCGGCCATCAAATTGGTTGTGCAAAGAAACTTCGAATCGAGCCACGGAGGTGGCCTGTCGTTTCAGCTCTTTATTCTGTTTTTTCAACGCACTAATTTCTACTCAAGCGTCTTTGTACATACGTTGGAGGAGGAGAGTTGTGCATTTAACTGATGTACCTCACACGTTCTGTTCTGCAGTCGACGGGACAAGTTAGAGACCGCAATTACGGTCTCCACACATGACCTCAGCGTATACGAGTTTGCTTCGATGTCAGACTGTGCCACCATGATTTGTTCAACTGACATCGCTGAAAAGCTGAAAATAGGGGAATGAAGAGGAGCCCGTGGTTGAGGTTCAGGGGAGTCAGAATCGGTCATCTCTATCTGGACTCGTTCAAGTCTGGAAAAAGAGTGAGAGAACCATGTGAAGCCATAGCAGAGAAAGTAATGCAAAAGAAAGAGGTTACAGAGTGGTGGCAGAGAAAGTTTGCAGGCTTTTGCTCTGCCTCTCTCTCGCAGGCCTCAATTTAAGGAAAGAGCGAAGAAGAAGAAGAAGAAGAAGAAGAAGAAGACAAAGAGGATAAACATTGGGATAAGGCGTTGAAGAATCGGGCAGCTTACGATCAGGCGCCGCGATTGTTGAAATTGCGTGCCAGACACGACCCTCGAAGAAGATGAAGGAAGAGAGAGTGAGACAAAAACAGAGAGAGAAGCGGAAGTTGTATATTAATATATTGTATGTTTATGTATTATATATAATATATATATATATATATATATTTGTGTGAATATGTTGTCACAAGAATGGCTTGGTTCAGTGGTTCAATTCAGTGGTTAAGGATTGAAAGCCTGAGCTTGAGGTCAGAGGTTCGAGACTCCTATAGCAACGAGTGTTTCTTTTGTTTTGTTTTGGTTTTATGTATATATATCTCTCGTATATATATATATATTTGTTTGGAACTTTTCTCACAAGAGTGGCTTGGTTCAATAATTTGGCTCAGTGGTTAAGGACTTGAGATCAGAGGGTCAAACCCCGTATCTCATGTCCATGCATTTTGTCTTTTTCCTTTCTCTTTTTGCGTGTTTTGCATACGTACGCTGACATCAACAAACGGAATATGCCTTCTTAGTAACGGCATCTTCCTGCTGACGACTGCAAACGAAATATTCCCCACCTGTGTATTTTGTCTGTATATGCATATATGTGTACCGTATGTACATATCTGTATGTATTTTGTATGTATATGAATATGTATATAGGTATGTACATATTTGTGTGTATTTTGTTTATATACACAATCACACCCGCATCGTGCATCTATCGTACGATCACACCCGCATCGTGCATCTATCGTACGATCACATCCGCATCGTGCATCTATCGCACGATCACATCAGCATTGTGCATCTATCGCACTATCACATTCGCATCGTGCATCTATCGCACGATCATATCCGCATCGTGCATCTATCGCACGATCAAATACCACATCATATATCTGTCGCATGATCATATCCACATTGTGCATCTGTCGCACGGTCATATCCCCGTCGTGCATCTATCGCACGATCATATCCGCATCGTGTATCTATCGCACGATCATATCATTCTGTGCATCTATCACACAATAATCTCACTTCGAGCATCCACCGCACAATTTCAATTCAATCGCGTTATTTTGCGCATCGCACTATCTTGTGCAGTTCAATTCAATCGCGCTATCTTGCGCATCACACTATCTTGTGCACTCCCGTGGCCTAGGAGACCTTAAATCCTCTAGAGGTGTAATTCCTTTGGTGTTTGTCGTGCCCGAACGACTTCAGGTGGTCTGGTATAGCCACCTACCTGTGTTTGCAATGAGTTCCTTGGAGACCAATTGTGACGGTGGAAACTAGAGTTCGAATGGCGATGCCTAGAACGCAAAAGGTTTAGAATTTCCGAGACTAAAGTCTAGTTTAAATACCCAGGGGTGTATTCCCGGCTTGAAATCTGTATGGCAACACCATAGGTTGAGGTAGCGTATATGCGCCTCAATTCTGGATACTGAACCAACCTAGTCTGTCACCCCGTTAGAGAATAGGGAAAGTTATCAATATGATCAGGAAGAAAAACGACATCCGTGGCTTCTACATGTAAAGGTTACCCCTTGTCATTCTATCATACCTTCTTCTACTAGCATGAGACACGTTTGGACTTCGAATCCACCTTTGCTCCTTTCACATGAAACGTGTTAGGATTAGATGTTTACTTGGTTAAAACCTTCCCCCTCTCCGTATGAGATACAGTTAGGTACGCCTGTTGGTTATACCATCTTTTCTCATTTCACGTAAAACGCGTTGGGATTACAAGTTTACCCGGTTAAAACCTTCCCTCTCTCCGTATGAAATACGTTGAGATACGCCTGTTGGTTACACCATTGTTTTTCTCCTTGGTTAAAATCTTCTCTCTCTCCATATGAAATACGTTGAGATACGCATATTGGTTACACCATTCTTTTTCTCCTTAGTTAAAACCTTCCCTCTCTCCGTATGAAATACGTTGAGATACGTCTGTTGGTTACACCATTATTTTCTCCTTGGTTAAAACCTTCCCTCTCTCCGTATGAAATACATCGAGATATGCCTATTGGTTACCCATTGTTTTTTTGTTTGCCTGGTCAAAACCTTTCCCCTTTCCGTATGAGATACGGTTAGGTATGCCTGTTGGTTACACCACATTTGCTTCTTTCGCGTGAAACGCGTTTAGATCTCAAGTTCACTATTCCTTCACTTGCGTGAAATGCGTTTGGATCTCAAGTTCACTATTCCTCCACTCGCGTGAAACGCGTTTGGATCTCAAGTTCACTATTCCTCCACTCGCGTGAGACAGGTTTGGATCTCAAGCTCACTATTCCTTCATTTGCGGGAAACACATTTGGATCTCAAGTTCACTATTCCTTCTCTCGTGTGAGACGTGTTAGGATTGCAAATCGGTTAAAAACAGTAGGTGAGCCTGTCTGTTTACACCACCTCTCCTCCTCTCGCGTGAGACGCGTTAGGATTACAAATCGGTTAAAAACAACAGGTGAGCCTATCTATTTACACCACCCATCCT
Source organism: Camellia japonica (assembly GCA_030407325.1). Classification (NCBI taxonomy): domain Eukaryota; kingdom Viridiplantae; phylum Streptophyta; class Magnoliopsida; order Ericales; family Theaceae; genus Camellia; species Camellia japonica. The sequence continues at coordinate 134,313,504 of JAPPVO010000031.1, forward strand.
CCTCTCACGTGAGACGCGTTAGGATTGCAAATCGGTTAAAAACAGCATGTGAGCCTGTCTGTTTACACCACCTCTACTCCTTTCGCGTGAGACGCGTTAGGTTGTTGATTCAATCGGTTAAAAACAACAGTTGAGCCTATCTGTTTACACCACCCCTACTCCTTTCGCGTGAGACGCGTTAGGTTGTTGATTCACTCGGTTAAAAACATCAAGTGCGCCTGTTGTTTACACCATCTTTCCTCCTTTCGTGTGAGACGCATTAGGTTGTTGATTCACTCGGTTAAAAACATCAAGTGCGCCTGTTGTTTACACCATCTTTCCTCCTTTCGCGTGAGACGCATTAGGTTGTCAATTCACTCGGTTAAAAAAAATCAGTTGTGTCTGTTGTTTACACCATCTTTCCTCCTTTCACGTGAGACGCGTTAGGTTATTGATTCACTCGGTTAAAAACATTAGGTGCGCTTGTTGTTTACATCATCTTTCCTTATTTCGCGTGAGACGCGTTAGGTCTTCCCTCTCCTTTTGTATGCAACACGAGGAGATGTTTCTAATTGGTTACACCGTCTTGGTATTCGCTTACTTTTTTCCGTGTGAGACATGGCTTGCTTTTTGTTTTGATTCACATTGCTCATTGCATGATCATAAGTTTTTCAAAAATAATCGGCTTCGCGTAGCGTATAAGTCCAGTTTTCAAAATCTTCCTACATATCATTTTGCATCTTGCCCCTGAACTATACTGGTTTGATTCCTTGCAAAGAGATACGTAGGCAACCTTCTGGTTCAACCACATGCATTGCATCTTGTATTATTGCCTAAGTCTTACGGCCTTGTCAAAATGGTCGTCTTGGGGCTTTAACATTCACTCACGTCATAAATGACTTCGAGCTCTGTCAAAAACGGGCAACTGTAGACACCCATTTTGACCGGCCCTAAGACTTGGAGGCTTCTTTTGACCACCCCATGATGAAAATTGGAATGTGCCATTTTATGATTTCAACAGCCGAAAACTCCAAGATCGAAGCTTTAATCCTCACCTCACCTATTTTGGCCAAATTATTTTATATCATAATATTTTATTAATTAGTAGTATTTTATAATGTTATGTGTTTGTACATGTTTTGAGTGGTATTATATAAATTGATACATTTTAATTATTTGATAAATAGAAAGTAATAAAAAAACAAAAAAAAAAGAAAATAATGAAAAACAAAAAAGAAAAATTAGAGTGTGGTCAGGGTTATTTTTGGGGAGAAGAGAAAGAAAAAATAGAGAAAATATTATTATGACTTTCGGTGGGTGGTGGAAGAGAGGGTTATGATGTTTAGAGTGGTGGAAAATTATTTTGAGAAAGGAAGGCAGCTAAGAAAGAGACATTATGATGATGGGGTGGGGTTCAAAGGTGGTAGAGACTATTGTTTTCAAAAAGATGAGAGGAGAGCAGGTGAGAGGGTGAAAAGGGGCACAGACAGATAGACACACATGGGCTGATTGATCTCTCTCTCTCTCTCTCACTCACTCACTCACTCACTCAGAGGGGGGTGGCAAGGGGAGCTTCTCTTGATCTGGGGCTAAAAAAAAACACACACACACAGGGGGCGGTGTAATTGGAAGGAAGGAAGCAAACAAGAGAATGTTTAGAGAGTGAGATGAGGAGGAGGGAGAAAAAGTGGTGGAGGATAAAATTATTTTAAGAGAGAGATGGAGATACATATGGAGAGGGAGAAGAGGATGGCATCGCAGTACGGATTCCTTCCAAGGCTCTTCTTCATTCCTCCCACATGTGCCATGAAGCCTTGCACTCATTCGCCAACCACGGTGTGAAGTTTCCTTCTGCTGAGGTTGATCTACCTGTCATGATGGGCCAAAAGATGCTGTAGCTAATTGATCATGGTAATAAAGGCTCTTCTCCCACTTCTCTCTCTCTGTGTTGGCCACTGCTTGGATCACCATAAATGGCAGCTAGCACATCTACCAGTTGCACCAGCTTCATCAACATCGAACCAATCTGATCGAAGCCAGGGCCGGATCTCACCGAGCCATGGCTCACTCGGGTGTGGAAGCTTGACGGGAATGGCATGTGGCTCATCAATGGCGTTGCAAGTGCATTTTTCGTGTCGTTTGGAACGATACTCATGCATTTGAATTGCCACTCTGGCAACGTCGGCAGGCCCTGTGGATTGAATTGAAGCTATTATTCTCTTAGCAGCCCCTGCTGTGATTGTTTATTTGATCAATGTATGTCCATGTCAACTCAAATCTTCGTTCGGCCACTTTGGCAATCTTGAGCTCGCTGCTGCTTCACTTGGCAATAATGGCATCCAAATGTTGCCTGTGGTCTCATGCTCGATATGGACAGCGCAGTTGAAACTTATGCGGACAAGCATACGGAGCACACGAATACGAAATGCTCGGTCTTTACCTTTAAAGATCAACCATCCTCCTACTCTCACTGCTGTCCTCCTCCCAGCTGCTCACTCTCTTTCTCAGACCTCTCTTTCCCCTCTTCCTCTTCATGTCTTCATCACCTACATCAAACAACCACCATCACTCAATCTCACCTTCATTATATGCGATACAAGCTTCACCGTCGCCACTACCAGACCGCCACCATTACCATCATCAATTTGGTTACCACCTAGAACCACTCTTCACAATGTGCCATAGGTAACGAAGAAGCAAAATGACGATAATGGAGAAGAGAAAAATAAATTTGGAGATATTTCATGGAATTTTCAAAGATAGTTTTCGGGCAACTTTCGGTATGTCAAAACCACCCATTTCAGGGAGGAGTGAGAAGGAGAACCACCTATTTCAGGGAGGAGTGAGAAGGAGAGGTGACGTAGGACGAAGTGAGAAGTGAGAAAAAGAGTTTATTGAAAGAATGGAGTAAAATTGTTGAGAATCGAGAAAGTTATAGAGCCCGAAAGATGGGTCGAAGTAAGTCGGAAAATTGGAAATTTGGTCTCTGTTGCACGCAGGAATAAGGAAGCAGATGATGCTGGGTTTTATCGTGTGCTTCTTGGGCTATAGTGTTATGGTGTATCCAGGTTGATCGGGTGGTCCGATGACTCTGGGAATGACCACCCTAAGGTTTTTCGACGTGTAGAATCTATTTTTGAGGTTAGATTCTGTAAATTTCAAGTCTAATATGATGATCTATAATCGACAATGTCGGAAAAAGCAAATGGAAGATCAATGGTGAGATCTTGTCCAATCGACATGAAATTTCAGCAAGATGATCATAGAGCTGGGATGGTCATATCCTATGACCAGAATCATAAACCAAAGTCAGACAATAAACCGTTAACAACCGAACCATCTGGGATAGCTTGAGATCTTTATTTTATTTTTATTTTGAGTGTTTGGGAGTTTTGTTTTATTTTATTCTTCCCTTCTCTCTCTCTTATTTGGACTTGTAATATATTAAGATGTTGTAATAATCCCCCACCCCACTTCTTTCTATCACATTCTTTAATCGCTTTCCCTAACTGTACGTATGTATATATCTGACATGCCATGCATATCCATCCTTTGCATCCATGTTTCATGCATTAAGATTCGGCTAAATGTGCATCTTTGTGCTTTAATTGATTATCACATAATTTTGTGCACTTTCGCATGTTTTGCAATGTTTCACATGTCATGTTTTAGAAGCCGGATCTTTAGAAGTATTCTCGTATATGTATTGCATTAGGATTTTGTATATAGGATCATCCATATTTTACTAACTTTATTTTGTAGCTGTTCGCGGGACGTCGGTACATATGTGAGTTTTTATGCTTTAGCATCTCGCTTGTACATAATTTTCTTATTATGTTTAGCATCCTACCATGACGCTAAGTGCTGAATTGATAAAGTACTTGAATGCCTGTGGATGAAGGCTTGTTGCTTGAATTGGAATGATTCAATGAATGTACGTTTTAAGCTCACTTCATAGTGGCAAATTCACAAACTTTAAGACCACTTGAGGTAGCAAATTCAAACCATTTTCGAAAAACAAACATGAAATTGAATTGTTCCAATTTGAGCAAACTAGTCTATACCTTGTATGCTTCACATAGTAAATTTTAGGATTTACTAAATAATCAGAACATGAACATATAAATAAAATAAAATTCATATCATGGTTTAGTAGAGGCCGATCTTTGATCGGGTGAGCGGGGGTGCTCATTATTGACCTTCCCCTCTCATACCTAAGGTTTCGATCCAAACATCCTTGGTTACGACGAACAGTGGCCTGGGCACGAGTCACGGGTTTCCTAATTTTCCCAAAATAAATATTAGGTGGCGACTCTGAGATATGATAACGCAATCCATTTCTGACAAAATTGCAATAAAATGAATTTTTACTAAAAGTTGCCAAATCTGGACTATCATCTATGTTTCACATTGCACTCGTGAAACTAGATCAAAGAGATCTCAAGGGTCCGAACTGTTTAACGCGCACGGGAACCCCCCGGGCATGTTACAGTCACGATTTCATATGTAGGAACCAAAGTGAGATTTGGTACAAAGTGTAGATGTGCAAAGTATAATTTACCCTTTCTCCATTTATTATTATTATTGTTGTTGTTGTTTTCTGGCAATATTCCGCACATTCTAGTGAGTCACCGACAATATTCTTGACTGTAACACCCCAAAATAATCAACAATAGCTAATCCCACAAAGTAAGCTAAATATATAATGTTTCACTCTTTCATTAACTCTCTAGAAAGGATTACAAAAGATGTCACATGCATTTATAAATTCATAAATCATATATCATGAATCTATAGCATGTGACATACATCAATGCAAGGAGATGTAAAGGAATACATATAGGTTTATGTCTTAGTGGCAACATATTTCCAAGTTGATGCTTGGTTACATTAAAAGTGGGTCAAGCCCAAAACAAGTAAAAAGCTTGAGGCTTGTACAACATATATTTACAACAAAAGAAAACCAAAACGAGCCTTTAGCTCCATGATCCTTCCAAGTTAAGTTCTTTGTGGATGCCTACCATCAACACTTAAAAGTTCGTTTCCACATAAGGTGAGCTAAAGCCCAGTAAAGAATATTGAACACACTATATGATGCTTAACAAAATCATATGGTGAATGCATATGCATGTCATTTACCAAAACGTTTCCACTTTCTCTTTCAAACAATGCAATGCCATGGTTATAAATAAATTCGTAAAATAGTACATTTTTCTTAAATCATAAAACAAGACAGTGGATACAAAACACTAGAAATCTTTAGGTATGTGTCTGCCAGTTAGCTATACAAGCACTACCAAAACCATTTTACTGGTACTAATTGGAAGGATCGGTACCTAACTGCGTTGGTTTTTGGACTTTCACTAAGGACACATAGGCCAACATAGATAATACTACAACCACATCCCCTAACCAGATTCACTAAGATATTTATTCATTTTTCTCAAAACGATACATTTTCAATGTATAAACATGAAACAATGTTCAATACAATATGTATGAGTAGTTGGTTTCAATTAATCTAATTCTCATGCAATTTATACAATAATCAAAACTATCCTCCACCGATAGCCCAAACAAATATCTTTATACAAAAGATAAATCTCCAACAACAGTTACAATTGCAAAATCTCAATATGTAAGTGATAATATATATCTAACTTCACTCTCATCATCAATAAATACATCCATTTTATCTTTTCAAAAATTCAACATCTTTCCCTTTATTCTTAGGTCAAGACCAATGTTTTCCAACAAAACATTTGTTCCCTTTCAAAAACACATTAAAGAAAATTTTCCAATGTTCCAACACAACTAAACAATAAACTCATTTTCACAACATTTTCCATGAATTCATTTGAAAACTCTTCTTTTATATTCCAAAACCAAACCCTAAATCAAACCCATTACTCCCAAATCACTACATTTTTCAAGGAACACATGATGAGGCTAATAACCATACAAGGAGGTTGAAGAAATCCCTACCTCAAGAGTAGAAAAAGAGAAGAACAAGACCCAATTTTTGATGAAGTCGAAAATCGAAACTTTTCCGATTAGAATATGCACTTTTACAAGCTCTACATTTTTTTCCAAAGCACTAGGCGGCGAGATCAACGGATTTGGGTGTATTTGGAGTGTTTAGACAAGAACTAGAGAGAAGGAGAGTGTGAAGAAATTAGGTCTAGAGGTATTTTAGAGAGAGAGAGAGAGAGAGAGAGAGAGAAATAAAAAGTGATAGAAAATATCTTTTCCTCGTACTAATATACGTACAGACTGCTAGAGCGACCAAAACACCGCTCGAGTGTCAGACACAAGGAACTGACACCGCTCGAGCGACAAAACAAATGGCTTGAGCGCACAATGACACTCTTCTAGTAGTTCATACCTGCAAGAGACCGCTCAAGCGACCAATCCATTGCTCGAGTAAAGAACACACTCCTCCTAGAAGTTCAGACTGCAAACATAGATACTAGAAGGAAGCAAAAACTGCTCGAGCGAACCTGAAGAAAAACAGACACAAGCACTTTTGAAAATCTAACTCTCAATCTGTTCAAAACTCAACTGAATGACTTCAAACAACCAATCTACACTACAACAAGGCAATAAGGAGTATAAATAATAACCATTATCACCAGATCCCGGTCCAAGAATACAAAAGAGTTGGGTTTTAACCTGAGTCGCTATATTGATGTCTAGCAAACGTTTTGGACATTTCGACAACTTCCCGATGATGTTAAACATTTCGGCAAGTCTCGGTAACCGTCTGACGAAGTTCGACGATGGTGGGATAGAGCAACTTCTTTAAATTTAAAAAAAATAGAGAATTTTTTGGTAACAATTAAAAATATATAGGAGTAATTAGTGCAAGTTGTTTGTTTTGGACTAAATGGATTTTGAACTTGTGTATAGGATCTACCGGTATAGCGATTCCGATTTTAACCTGACCCTTTTATATCTTGGACTCGGGTTTCGTGGTTTCATAGTGTTGTTCATGTCTTTCCACTCATACTTCCTTGAGTTTGGCTATTGGATTGTAATGGTTGCGTTTGGAATAGGATTGGTTCCTTGGTTTTCAAACTTTTGTTACCCAGAATTTTACTTCTCCGCTAGAGCGACACTTCTTGCGCTCAAGCGAGCTTTGCGAACTCTTAGTGCTTTTGCAGGTCTGCAAAACTATTGGGAGAGTGTATTCTACGCTCGAGTGGTCTCAGCTCAAGCATTGGTCTGTTGTCTGCAAAGCTACTAAGAGTGTGTATTCTGTGCTCGAGCGTCACTTCTTGCACTCAAGTGGAACAACTTATTGTGTCTAACGCTCAAGCGTCACTTCTTGTGCTCGAGTGGACTGTGCGTATATCAGTTCGCAGTAACACATTTCTACATCACTTTTTCATATATTTTTCTCTCAAAACCCTAGATCTAAAGCCTCTCTCTCTAAAACTCCCTCTCACTCTACATTTTTACCTAGATTCATTGGTTTCTCTACCTTAGTGTCTTTGGGAAAGAGGTAGAGCGTCTCAAGAGCTTTACTTTGGTCCGAACAAAACTTGGTTTCGATGTCTTTGAAGTTTCTTCCGTGCTTTGCTTGTCTTCTAAACTTGATGTATGGACTTTTTACACTCTTCTATGAGTTATAACTTAGTTATTTATTGATGTGTAAAGAATATTGGAATTTGGAATGATTTTGAACAAACCTAGGGTTTTGGTTTAAAATCAAAAGAGGGGCTTTCAAATGTATGTATTGAAAATGGTTATGGAATAGATGTGAGGTTGTGTTGCGATAAATTTGTTGATTTTGATATCCGGGATGAATTTTGGAAGAAATGAGAGTTTTGCCCTAAAATATCTCAAATAGTTATTTGGTATAAATGAATGAAATTGGTATTGAGAATATGAAATTGGATGAATGTTTATATAAATGGTGGAGTTGGATATGTATTACCTCTCACCTATGGAAATTTAGATAATTTATCTGTCTTGGAGATTGTATATTTATTTAGAAATATATGTTTTGGGCTATTGGTGGAGGATAACTATGATTGTTGCAGAAATTGCATGAGGATTAGGCGGATTGAAACTAATTTCTTTTTCATTGTCATTGAATATGACTATGTCTTTAATTCATTGTAAATGTATGATATTTGGGAGAAGAAAGGGGATGGATTCTATTGAATTAAGTTGGCAAGTGTGTCTAGGGTGAAAGTCCTGAAAATTGCGCATATACATGGGTGCCGATTCCCGCAAATAAAATATCCGTAAAATGGCAAAATGGAAGTATTTGTATAATGACTGTGTTGGTAGAGACCCACTGAGTTGTATCCTCAGTTTGGTTGTCTGAATGAAATGGTGAATGGCTTATGGATTGAGATATAAAGCTCGACATGGCATGGTTTTGTGAAAAAGTTATAAATGATTTTACCGTGGGCATTGGATATGCATATCATACTAATATCTTTGTTAAGATTCATACATTGTGTTAAATTATTTCTATTAGGCTTCGGCTCACTCGATTTGGAAAAAATCATTTTTCAGGTGTCGGTGATATGTCTTCATCAAGACAGTAGCTTGGAGGAATTTGGAGCAAGAGCTTCTTTTGTTGTATTTATTTTGTATAGCCAAGGGTTTTATTTGTATTGAGCTTATGACTCATTTCTGATGTACCCAAGCCTTGGCTTGGAAAGATGTAAACCCTTAGGGCATGTGAACATTTGTTTAGCTTTCACTTCTTATCGCCACTTGTTATACATGCTGTAAATTCAGGATGGACTATTTATGAATTTATATCGTATGTATCACCTTTTGTATATCAATTCTTCTTAATGAAAGCTTATCATTTCGATTATGTCATCTTGTATTGGTTGTTTGGAGTTGGATTGTTGTAATTATTTTGGAGTGTTACAACCAGTAGGTTCCCCATTAAAAATCTATTTCAATTTTTTACTCTTTCTGGAGACCCAAATCAGAATCCAAAAAACAGCAATAGTTATAAATAAATAAATCCCAATTTACTATCTTTATAGAAATTAATATCCAAAAAAAAGAGAAGAATAAAGCTCTAAAACCGGTAACTCTAGAGACAACGAAATGTTTTCTCGAAATTTGTTATCAATATTGTTTTATTTATTAATTTATTTTAAAAGTGAGGTGATAATTTTTGTTGTACAATTTTCCTGGTATATATGTAGTCTCCTCTTCTCAAACTTCATAACTAAAAACATCTCTATTCTCAAACTCAAACAATGAAAATCACGAAAGTTCAACAAACAACTGGGTGACCTCCATTATGGAGATTTGAAGTCCCATATTTAACTCTTATAAAACGCAAAACTCTCGAACTTAACTAATACACATGGTCTATTAATAATTGTGTATATCAATAATTTATTCATAAAGTCTTGTATATCAAAAACAAACCAACAAATAAGCAATAAAGGCCACTTGTCATTTTGCTATTACATTCATCCACCATTAACAATTAAGCATTTGAACTAAAAACAACTTCAAATCACATAACATGAATTACAGCAGGTAATCAGGAACAATTAAGAGAAAATATCATTTTAGTAGAAGTTTTTTTTTTTTTTTTTGTTTGGTAGGTAAATCATAAGTTTTATACCAAAAAATAGATATTACAATGAGGCTCATTACACGCCCGAAGGCAAAACACCCTTTGAGGAGGGAAACACAAGCCTAACTTCTACACTAAAATCTAACAATAACAAACTCCAAAGCTAGGCTAAGCAACAATCAACTAGCAGTCTTACAACTTGATTTCTTAGACTTGATAGAGAGGCTAACCTCTTGAGCAAGTTTAAGATTATCAATTCTTTCAAGGAGCTTTTTCTTGGTTTCCACTTTTGATAACAATCAATTTGCTCCCAATGTAATAAGGCCCCTCATCAAGAATGGACTTTAAAGCTTCTTCATTTTTCATCTTGAATACAAAGTAGCCATTATCTAAGGTTACAACCACTTCAAGTTTTTCTTTCCACAACTTGTAAGCCCAAGTCTTCACTTGGAAGAAAGACAATTTTCTATCAATAAAATAACCCACAAGGGCATGTTCCATTACAACATATAAGAGTTTTAGAGACCAAATTTTGGTCTCTAAAAGTGAAAATTTTGTTGCAAAAAACATTTAAGAACCAATTTCTATCATCGTGAGGATAGTCGCTAAAAAGTCGTCCCGAAAAGTAAAAAATAAGGCTTTTAGTGACAAAATTTTGAAAATGTCACTAATAAATACACTTTTAGGGACAAAATAATTTGGTCTCAAAATGGTTTATTTTTTGAAACAAAATTTGGTCCCAAATAGATAATAATTCATCATTAATGTCCAATTTTCGTTCCTAAAAATATAATAACGACATTTTTTGCAACAAAAATATTTAATCTTTAAAAAATAAGTTTGTCCCTAAATTTTTGTCTCTAAAACCTTAATTTTTTGTAGTGTTCCCAATGCTTAAACCCAATTCTAGAGATTTCCAATGGAATTTGAAGTTGATCATTCTCATAACCACCGAGTGTCTCTTGACACTTTTAACTACTTTCTTCTTAGCAATCTCAGATTTAAATAAAGCACTCCAGGACATAGAGATAATATTAACATTATGGTAAGAAGATTTACCGAACCCATTGGAACTATGGCTTTGGACCATTTCTGCTTCAATCTGATTGGATGAGTCCATAGCACTCGCCAACCCCTCTACACAGGATATCTAAACCTGATCATGTCCTTTTGTCTCATTACAATCTTGCACATTTCAGTAGAAGTCAGAGAAAATATTTACGACCACCAGGGTTGGTGCCTGGTGGAGGACGTGGCCCATTCCCTAGCCGAGGAACCAGGGTCGATTCCTGGGAGGGGCATTTGAGATCACTCCCTGTGAGCAATGCCTTACTCCCCTCGGTCCCTGGCCTCTGCTGCGGCGTGGCGTTACCCTCCATTGGTGCCCTGGTGGTGGGTCCCCCACTTGGTGGGGGTTAATTCCTAGCTGGCAACCGGTTACCCCGGGGCTAGGGCCCAACGGGGCTGTGATAACACCACAGAGCCCTTTTTTTTCCCGATCAAAAAAAAAAAAAAAAAAAAAAAAAAAAGAGAAAATATTTACGTATTAATGAAAAACTTTGCTATATTAAAATAAAGCTCATAAACCATCAAATTGTTATTTATTTTCGAACCTATCATGATTTGTTATTTTCCTAACAATTAAACTAAGTTGCAATAAACAATATAAAAATAATAATAATAAATAAATAGAAATGAAAGAAAAAAGAATGGGAGCAGCAAAAAGTGTGCCTGTGGCTTGGTCTACAAGAGAAGCAATATAGGAGCCCACGGCCCACGAAAGAAGATTATTAGGAAGAGTTCAATCATACAAAAGTTGGTTTGTGGGCGCAAACTCTCATCCTTCAATTTGGATTAGCGATCATCAAAAGTTGGATGAGTTAGCACTGTTCAACCAACAACTCCAACCCAAACCACTCCATCATAATATTTTCTCTCTCACTATTAACCAAACTTGGGTTGGGTGTTTCTTACATTTGTGCAGGTAAAATCATTGTAACTTACTCATAAAGCCAAACACCACCCCAATATAAGAAACCAAATTCCTTTCCAAGGGGTTTTCATAGGTACCAAACAACTTCCCATATCTGCTGGGTTTTGGCATTACTACTCCTTTTCTTGTACACTCTTATTATGAATAATAATATGAAAGGATGAGAGATCGAATGGAAAGGTTAGTTGTTCTTCCTTTCTCCATCAGCTGTGTTTCTCAGTCAAGTCTTGATGTAAGCACATCCCAACCCACAAAACCAAACCATCCAGCTGTAACAAGTATGATCTCTCTCTCTCTCTCTCTTCTCTCTTCTCAATTTTATATTTTTTAAAAAATTTAATACTCATCTCCCTAAATTTGTTTTTTACAAAATATTAGTGTTACTTATGCCTTAGTGCATTCATGTATGTCCTGAGTAGGGGTGGCCATTGTCCAATAGCTCCACAACTGCATTTTTAAAAGTTTGAGATTGATATTCAAGTCTATAAAGTTGGAGTGGACTAAATTTTTGAGTACATTATTAAATAGGCTGGGCTTGAGAACAGTCTCTAAGCCCAGTCCAATCTGATCTGGCCCAATTATTAAGCCTTTGTTGTTGAAGAGTTAATATAGCCCTTTTTTTGGGGCTTTTTAGCTCCATGTAGAAAAAACTGTTGAATTTATTTATTTATTTATTTAGATGTGATGGTTGTGAGAGAAAAAGTAAAATTATTTATGATTTGAATGTGATATTTTATCTTATTGACTCATTTAGATTTTGCCTTTTTGTACTTATTTAGTCAATTTAGCTCTTGCCAAATGAGACTATATTATATAAATGTACATATGTAATTTATTTAGTTTTATTTTTTTTAAATGAAGGAAGGAAAATAACATACCGAATTTTTAACTTAGGATACGACATTCAGTGTGTTTGGTTTGAGTTTTTTGAATTAAGTTTTTTTGAAAACTCAATTTTTTTTATTTTCGTGTTTTTTTTTATTTTTAGTGAATATTTTTAAAATTTTAAACGTTTTTTTTACTTTTTCGATGCACCTTACTTAGATGTATCTAAAAAGTAAAAAATTTGTGCAAAAATATTTTAAAATTTTAATAAATACATAAAAATACAAAAAATATACTAAATTCTCGTATTTTTTTTATATTTTTGGTATTTAGTGAATTTTTAAAAGGTTTTTTTCACAATTTTTACTTTTTAGGTATATTGATGTTAGGTATGTCTAAAAAGTAAAAAAATTACTTAAAATATTTAAAAAATTCAATAAAAATAAAAAAACACGAAAAACAAGAAAGTAGAATTTTCTGAAAAGTGTTTTTGAAAAAACAAACCAAGCATGGTGAGATTTTTTGTTATAGGATTTATTTTTTATTTAATGTTATTGATATTTTTTTTAATAAATGGATTTATTGGTCAAGCTTAGAATTATAATGTATTTTAGGGTCAAATTTAGGATAATTTTTAGGACAATGTCAAATCAACTTTTTTATTTTTCTAGCATAGGCATGTCTTGAGCCTGGTTAATTACACAGTCCATAGTTGTGAGTGATTTTTAATTACTCTGTGTTTCTTATATCTTTTCCAAGGCAGACAAGAATTAAAAAGAAAGTACAACTGGACGAAAATGAAAATGAAGAACTCTTGGGGTTTCCTAGGTCTTCCAAGCCTAAACTTTCCAATGAATACATAGATTGGCGAGGAGTCTCAAAAGTTATCTCAATATTTGGTAAGTGTATGATTAGTAACCCTCTTTCCCTCTCTCTCTATCTATCTCAATTTGGCAATACTACAATTCCAGATTAATTTTATTTTTATTTTTATTTTTTTTTGAAATTTCATCAAGAAACGTGAATTTTTGTCCAAATTTATTCGAGTTGTGAACCTCACAGTGTGCTAGTTAGTTGGTAAGTGTATGATTAGTAACCCCTCTTACCCTCTATCTCTCTATCTACCTCAATTAGGCAATACTACAATTCCAGATTTTATTTATTTATTGGAATTTCGTCAAGAAACGTGAATTTTTTGTCCAAATTTATTCAAGTTATGAACCTCACAATGTACTAGTTAATCTTAACCATATAATTTTTTTCTGGACAAATTATGAGTCTATATGTCAGGTTAGTAGCTTTCTTCATCTCAATTATTTGGCTAGTGTATGATTGACAAGACCGGGATGATCATTATAGAAAATTACACTTTTGTCAACTAAAATTTTAGTCGCAAAAAGGTTATTTTTAGTTGGCAAAAGTATTGCGACAAAAAATTTTAATTGCCACTTTAGCCGCCAATACATGGTCGCGGAAAGTAATCCGCAACCAAAAAAAATCATTAGTCGGTAAAAACAAGTATTTGGCAACTAAATTTTTTATTGTTGAACATATTACTACCATGACTAAACCATTTGGTAGCTAAAAGAGTTAGTCGCTAAAAGTACTATTTCCCCGACCAAAAACGTTAGTCGATTTCGCAACTAAAACTTTAGTCAACAATTAAATGAATTCGCTAACCAACATTATGGTTGATGTGACTAACAATATTTTGTAAATGGACCGGACTGGCTAGTTAAGCCAACCGGTCTAAGGTTGTTCCAAATATCGTTCAACTAAACCGACTGGGTTCTCATTGTGCCAAATGGCAAGCAATTTGCGAAACTATGTTTCTTGATAGAGTTGAACACAGAATCACATGGAAGTATGTGACAAATAACCATTATGCACATCCAACTTTTGTTTATATTTGGCTCCCTCCTTTTTTCCCTCACCTTCTTGCTTCTAGTTTTTGCGACTGATATTTAAATTAGTCACACAACACATTATATTTCCGACTAAATCACATTATAAAAACTTTTGGCTACTATTTTCATTTATTTATAATTTTTGTCGGCAAATATGTGCTTTTCACGACTAAATAATATTTAGTCGGCAAAAGTGGTCATTTTGCTATCTGCGACCAAATTTCATTAGTTGCTAAAAATTTTGTCTCTCGCTCTTTTTTTTTACCTTCCTATTTTGATTTTTTGCACCATAATTCAATTAGTCGCCAAAAACATGATTTCTGTAGCTAAATCATGTTAGTCATGGAAAATAAAAAAAATTTGGCTACCAAATTTTTTTTAGTGCACAAATGTGATCTTTTCGCAACTAAAAATTATTTAGTCGGCAAAAGTGATTGGCTAAAGTGTAATTTCTTGTAGTATTAACAAATATTGAGTGTGATGACACGTGTAATGCCATGTAGCTCTTAGCATAAAAGAGCAAAAATGAGGATCCTGCTTAGGGCTGTCAATAAGCACCACAAAAGTTTAAAAATTTTACAGTTTCAAATAAAAAAAAATTCACACTACAAAATATATTTACATATTTTAATACATTTTAATATACTTGTTACACATTTTTTTCAACACTGACAACCTTTAAGGTCATTTTTTAACATTTTCCAGTGAATAATATGATAAGGAAACATAGGAAGATATAAACACTTGGTGTACACAACGTACTAGTTTTATTTTATGTATTATGCATGCTTATTTTCTGTTTTCTATTTTTTAGCATAAAAGAGAACTTGATTAAGATTAAAAAGAAAATACATACATAGACTTCAAAGATAGAGGGGTTCATAAGACATAGAGGCTATATAATACAGGACTCAAAAAGTCAGGTAAACAAAATGAAGGTTCCGTTTTGTTAGAAGAAAAATTAGTAGAAAGTGAAAGTGAAAGTGAAAGAAAAGAAATAGAAAAAAAAATATTATTTTTTACAAGTATTTAATTAAGATGAAAATTTTGCACGAATAGATAGAGAAATTTAAAATTTTAGTTATATATAATTTCTTATATAGACACATTCAAAGTTTCTTGTATTTCCTTGTGTTTTTTTGTAAGAAATTAAAATTAATGTTAATATGGACTGTACAATAATTATTTTATTTTATTTTTTTTCATACTAAACAAATTCATGAAAAGTAACTTTCCCTTTTCCTCACTTTCTATTACTTTTATTTTAAACAAACTCATCACAAAGGAATCCAGCTAGCAACAAAAAGCTCATCCAAATAAAAAGCTAACAACAAACTAAGCTAGCAAAAAAAAACGGACCTTCAACTAGCCTATAGATCAACCATTAACAAAAGCAAACATGGCCCAAATCATTGAATTTGATACTACAAAAGATGCAAGGCATCAGCTTTGTAAGGCCATCTCCAACCTTTGCTCATATTTTAATTTAGATTTGAGTAAAATTTTGAGTAAAAACATCATTTGAGACAAGTACTCTAATAGCCAAACTCAAATTTAAGTAAAAGTTTGGTAAGTGACACAATTGTAAATTTAGAAGCTACTATATCACTACGAATGACTTCCAAAATTTTGAGTAAGTAAAAGCCGGGTGACTCTAAATGCACTCCAAAATATAGGTTGGATAAGCCAGGCTATATCATTATTTTTTAAATGCCATTATTATACTCCTAAATGTAATTACCGAAAAAATCTTAGACCCTACCACCATCTATACCCCTTTCGATTGGCACCAGTCGCAGCTCCGACAACCATCTAACCCCTTCTTCACCTTCTCCAACTACCCCACCACCCTATCCCTTCCCAACCCCCCAACCCCCTGTTCAACTTCGCTGCTAGCCCCCAGCCCTCGTCACCCCCTTCCAGCAATCCCTTGTCACATTTTCTTTACCCAGACCTACCCCTCTACTAATCTCACCTAGCGGGCAATTGGTAGGTTAAGAAATCTCCATGCATAGATTCATATTCATATAACAAGGCCTTGGTAGCAAGATTCTCTTAGATCCACTAATAGATTATGATAAAATCTTTGAGGAGCCATACAAATCATGCTTTGCCGATGTAGAGTGAACTTCTAGAACCAAATCAATTGGGCTAATCAGACATACATCTGAAATGAGATATAGTTGGATCAAAGTCAAGTATAGAATCCACAAGTGATAAGCTTGGCCAATGAAAGAATCAAAATATTGTAGAGATACTTCTACATGTAATTGAATAGTGGAAAATAAATTAAGGTGTAGGACTCTTCCAATCATTGGAGAAGTCCATCTAGGAATAGAGGCCCATTCACATTTGAAAAAAGATGGGTTCAATATATTCAACTCACTACAAGAGATAACATTTTTCTCGACGCCAAAAATATAAAAAAATTAGCAAAATATCTTTCCAAATGAGTAAGAGTTTCATCACCAATCCGCCACGCATCTCACATGTGGGAAAATTATCGCCAACAAAAATGTCATTATTGCCAAAACATACTAAACACAAAGTGTGATTGTTGTCAACAATAGCAAATGACACAAAGTGTAACAGTACTATAATTTGACAGGTCAAATAGGTCACCTTTGTCGAACTCTTGCCATCTCTTTTGACAATAACAACTTCAATAACTCACCATTCGAGTTTACAAGGAGTAATACACATTTGTTAGACAACATGGTTCTCTTGTACGAGTGTCTTTTATTTTTTTATTTATTTATTTTCAATATTATTGATTGTGTTATTTCACGTACTAATCTAGTTTACAAAGAAGAAGAGATTGATGACATGGAAATGAAGTTGGAGATGGAAATAGGGTTTCCGACAGATGTTAAGCATGTTACACACATAGGATGGGATGGAACTACTACCACCAACCTGTGAAAGGTTGGAGAATCTCACAGCTCCTGAAATACTGTCTTTTCCTTCATATCTCTAAAGCAATTTGAGCTGCCATGGCTGCCCAAGCTGATGGACCTATGTGTTTCAATGGTTCTAAGTTTACTTGATTTGTATATATATATGATTCTATTGATATGATTTTGATGGTGAGAATGTTATCACCTCTTGTTACTAGTTTGATAATGATGATGGTAAGTGCAATGAGGATATATACATTGTTACTTGAAAAGATGACCATATTGGTGACATTGATGATTCACGCGTACTTTTTATTTTATTTTTTCCATTCTTCAATTCTTTCAATAATTTTAGGTGAAACCATTAGTATGTTTTCAATAAGAGAAAGATGTAGGAAGGCCGCTTTTAATAGTTAGCTTAAAGCCATTTTATTAGGGAAGCTTTTTTAATTTAAAAAAAGCCCAAGTTTCTTTTGACATCCTCACTTTTTCAACAAACAGTTAGAAATACCAAAAATTGAAAAAAAATTCACTTTTTCATCCTAATTTTATTTATTATTTTTTTTTTTTTTGTATTGTAATGTATTAAAATAAAGGGCACATTAATCATTTATATTCAAAAGTCAACAATAAATAAGTAAATAAATAATCAACTAGGTAACCGATGTGCTTCTAAAAAGTTACTATAAAAAAAATGTGAATGTACCAAACAATATGAACTTTAAGAATTTTTTATTTTTTATTTTTTGACTTTTGGTAAACCAAAAGTCAGGTTTAATTTAAGAAACAAAAGGGTAGTCCAGTGGTTGGGACACTCTTTACCAGACTCTAGGTCTGGATTTGTCTCATCTCCTTTCCTTTATGTTAAAAATATATAATGTTGTATCTACTTGGAAAAAAAAAAAAAAGGAAAAGGAAAGGTAAAAAAGAAGAAAAAAAAGAATAAGATTTAAACCAATAAAAAAAATGTATGATTCAAATTCAGTGATTTTTTTTTTTTGATATTTTTCATCGATTAGTTTATTTGTCTCTAATATTGCTAGGACGACTAATTACTATCCCAAAGAATAATTTATATTTCCATTTCATTCATGCATGCATGATTGAAATGCCTATTTCCACTTCATTCATGCATGCATGATTGAAATGCCAGCACTTAGTGCAAGAACCAACTTATATTATGGAAGCTTATGAGAGTAGAAATATAAACATAGTTATGCCACTACTTCCTAATTCAGCAAATAAAATGGAAACCGATTCTAACACTTGTTACATATGCTACAAAATTTTGGTGCCCATATTATAAATCTGATACGAAAAAGAAAAAACAGAAAAAAATAAAAAGGGTATGAATTGAAGATTGGCATAGCAAAACCAATTTCTCATAGTCTTTTAAAGTCAGATTCAATCATTTCGTTAAACTTGTATAAAATCAAGTTTTCATTATATATTTCATCAAATCAAGTATGAAACAAATATTTTACTAAATTTTTAATAACCATTTTTTCACTTAATTAAATTTGATGAAATTGATGAAGGTTTTTTTTATAATAATTATTTTAAATTATTTATTTTAGCTCAATTAATTAATTTATTAGAGTTAGACTCTGTTATTTAGCTCCATTAATAATATATTAATGATATCATTAATATATCCAAACAAGTAATTTGTATGATGAGACAGACAAAGATAAGGTAAAGATGAGAATTGAAGAACTATTATACCACTATCGTTGGCTTTTCCCTTTTTTGAGTGAGAAGGGAAAATGGTAGCTTTTGTGTTGGGTTACTTATGTATACCATATGTGTTAGGTTTTTATAATTGACAATCTCGTTTGACAAAACCCTTTTTAGTTATAATTTTATTCGCTCTTATGTTTCAATGAAGATGTGAGTGTTTAGATGCGAATCCAACCCGAAATACTTTTGTTTGCCACTTCGCTGATTATGTACGGGGATCGAGTTGCTCGATCAACTCGTGGGGGTCTAGGGGGCAGCGCCCCATAACGGGTTCGGGGTAGTGCCCAAGCGGGGTCGAGAGGCAGTGCTCCCGAAGCAAAAAACAAAAATGTAGTTGAAGTTGTTTGATCGCTTGAGCGGTCATTTGTGCGCTCGAGCGGAGAAAATGATTATCTAGTATTTTTGCAGAGCGTTTGGAAAACAAGTTTTACCGCTCGAGCGGTGAATGTTACGCTTGAGAGATCAGACAACTTCGACTGCAAATGACCACTTGAACAGTCTTCGCAATCCAGTTTACTATAAAGTGCGTTGTTTGTTCGTTTTAAGGTTTGTGCCTTCCAAATTATCAGAGAGGAAGAAAAAAAATAAAGTGTTTTTATATTGGAGGGTGCTTTATGAGTATTTTCTTGATAATTTAAGAGTGATCAATGGATCTATGAACTTTAAATCAATATCATCAAGGGGTTTACTTGTTTTCTTTTATTTACAAAAGACAGAGTTGTTCTTTGGTGGATTCCGAGGAACTTGGGCTTGAAACTTTGGTGGATTTCGGAATGGCTCATCATCGTAGATTCAACATTAGCATTGTGGACTCAATGTTGGGCAAGACAATTCTGAGGTGAAGACGCTGGTGGAAGAGGCACATCGGAGTCGGTTCAATTTGGGCGTGGATTTTCTAGGTAATTGAGGGTACACATGTGTGATTCCTTTTTGTCTTCTTTGTGGATTGTTATATAGTTTTGGCCCGTGATTTTTTTTTTATTACAATTGGAGGAGCTCCTATTGTGGCTTTTCCACGTTAAATTGTTGTATTGATTTGTCTGGATTATTTGTTTGGGATTGTTATTCGTTGTTTAAAATTGAAATATAATCACAAATCAATATCTCAGGAATCTTAGATTTTTCAATTGGTCTCAGAGCAAGTCGCTCAATCTTTTTTTTAAAAAACTTTAGGAGCGAGATCTTGTTTAATTTATGATAATGGATTCAATTTGTGAAGGGAATTCTACGATGCAACCACCTCTACTTGACAGATCTAATTATCCTTTTTAGAAAGCTCGGATTATAGCGTTTTTGAAATCTATTGATAAAAAAGTTTGACAATCCATCATGTGCGGAAATCTCTAAACTTATGAGGCACATATGAATTTCAAAAAGAAACAAAAAGATGATATTACTTTTAGTAGTGTTCATCGAGTTGGAAAGGACTCTGATGAAGATTGTGAGTTTGATTCCAAGATTACAGATGCTTTTGTAAAATAATATAAGAAGTCTTTTCAAAAAATGAAACCTAATCTTGTGGAATTAACTCACAAATCCAAAGGAAAAGAGAAACTCAAAATTGATCCTAAAATGGAGAAGAAGAAGGGAAAATTACATGGGACGCCTCAAAGAGTCTAATGCTATGAATGCCAAGGTTTTGGCTACTTTGCTCAAGAATGCCCTAGTCGTTTGAGGGGAAAAAAAGCTATCACTTGGGATGATGAATCAGAGTTTGATAAGGATGAAAGTGACAATGAGGCTCTGGGTGAAAAGGAGCACGAACAATTTTTTTCTTTCATAGCGACTTTTGGAACTGAAGGATGAATGAAGTATCCAAAGATGTCAATTGAGAATGTCACTAATGATGAATCCTCAGAAAGTGATGGTGATGTAGATGGTGAAGCACTATAAGCAGTTTATGAAAAGTTGTATAAGGAGTCTTTTAACTTATCTAAGTTGAATGACAAACTCACTATCAAACTTAAAGCTTGTGAAAGTGAGAATATCAAACTAAATGAGGAGATTTTCGAGATTAGGAATGATGCCATCAAGATCTCTAAAGATTGACAAGCTCATTGTACAAAACTGTAACGCGCCTCAGAATGTACCCATAAATAAATAATCATGCATTATTATCTCAAAACAATAATATAATTCATCCATCAGAGTATTATGAAATAAAACATCAGAATAAATGCCTACGGGCTTACATCTTGCCAAGCCAACACTTGGACCAATTTACTGAGTTCTAAACTCAAAACAGATAAAGCCTAGGCTTGAAAGATTACAATGTTCAAATAAAACCAAATAAAATAAAACAGTCTTCAAATTCAATTCCTCACAAGCTAAGTCCTTGGAGGGGTGAACCACCTGAACCTGAAAAATAAAGTTCCCATATAGGGTGAGCCACAGCCCAGTAGAGAAATACTAAACCAAGCATAAGCAATAACTACAAGCATTAGCATCTGATACATGGTTAACACACTATAATCAAGTTACAATATTCATGACGAATGTCTACACTGCCTATGACACATTGTCTATGGCACATTTTTACTTTCCACTTATTGCTCAGAACCTGGCCAAATAACTCAACAGGGTTTCATCTTTTATTACCATTACTTCCAATACAACAGGAATAACAATTCAAGTTAGACCTAATCATAACAAATACACATAGTGGTATTGTATCATTCACAATCAATTCACTTCCATACTTCCCAACTGATACACATTTTAGTGATGTATCATATTCACAATAAATAGAAATATTTCTATTAAACAATAAGCACACATAAGAGTGATGCTACTGGAGTCCATCCCCTATCTCCTCCCAATAAATCCGGTTTAGAGGTCCATCCCCTATCTTCCCCTAAACCGTGGAGTTCATCCCCTATCTCCTCCAAATAAAAATGCATATGCAATGAAACACACAATTGCCATATACAACACATAATCAATACAAGTAATGTTCTGTATTAATTCAACAGTCAACATAGGTGACATAATTTCAGTTATACCTAAGCCGCATGCAAGGTCTACAACAATCAATGGCTATCCTCCACCGATAGCCCAAAACAGTTATTTCTAAACAAGAAATAAATATAACAATGAATGTAAATTTAACATTCCCAATTCTATGAATTAAACCAAATTCCACATTATTCCTTTAAATTAATTATACAAATTAATCTAAACCAAACCCTAAGGTTTCTTCCAAAATTACCAAACTACCCCCACATACCAAAATTACCAAACTACCCCCCACATACCAAAATACTAACACTTATGATTAAAGCGTATAAATGGAGTAGGAAATCCCTACCTCGAATATATAACTCAGAAAGAAGAAGAAGAGATGATGCCCAAACTTCAAAGTGCTCCAAACCACGAATTTCTCAGATTAAATGGAAGCCCTCACTCCCCTCTATCTTATTTGTAAAGCAACTAGGGCAAAAACCCACCCTAACTAGATCAAACCTAGGAGAGAAGGTGTTTAGAGAAGAAGAGAAGTCGGACTTTAGGGTTTTAGAATCAAAAAGAGGCTGAAAACTGTTTTAAAATACGCTTCTGCGTATTTATACCTGACAGGCTCGCTCGAGCGAAGACCTGGTCGCTCGAGCGACCAGACACAGAAAATCATCGCTCGAGCGAAGAAATGCTCGCTCGAGCCAAAAACTCGATGCTTCAGGTCTGCAACCCAGAAGCTCGCTCGAGCGAAGGAAAGCTCGCTCGAGCGAAGAACTCAAAGACATACACCTCACTCGCTCGAGCGAAGGAAGCTCGCTCGAGCCAAGAAACACATCCATCAGGTCTAAGTACTGGACGCAAAGCTCGCTCGAGCGAAGGGACCCTGGCTCGAGCGAAGGACCAAAATCAAAGACCTCGCTCGAGCGAAGAAGAGCTCGCTCGAGCGACCAACCCAAAAACTGGACATGTACTTTTGGTTTCTAAACCCAACCAACCTGTAACATAACCTGCCCAATAAATCCTATAACTCAAAATAAAGAATTAAAGGACAACAACAACAATGATACAACAATGGAATCTACGGAACATAAGTCCGGATACAATAATCAAATGGGAAAAGACCGGGGTCGCTATAACCTCCCCCCCTTAAAAGAATTTCGTCCCCGAAATTTAGCATAAGTTTGTAAAAACAAGTTTTTTTTTCAATTCCCAATGATATCATAAAGCAATAAACAACATCTTGACCCAATACCGGTCACTTCATCTCTAATCAAGAGGCATCTCATAATATGTGTAAATCAACATATATTCAACTTGCATCAATATTATGCATTAATCTTTTCAATGTTAACAATTTCCATATCATATTCAATCTCATGATATAATTAACACATTCAATATATTAATGTTATACTCCACTTCCGTAAAAAGGCAAGTTTCAAAATGTTAACATTAAACCAAAACATTCTCAATGTTTTCCCAACTTAAGACATATATATATAAAGCTCTTAAGTTCAACAATATTACATAATCTAAATACAAGATTACAAATCAGTAAACAAGTCCGGATATTTCTCACGGACTTCCAACTCACGTTCCCAAGTGGCTTCCTCCACTCCGTGATGCTTCCACAAAACCTTCACCAAAGGGATGGTCTTGCCACGCAGGACTTGATCCCGCCTATCCAAAACTCGAATCGGTCTCTCCTCATACGAGACATCCTCATCAACAACTAAATCAGTCCAATCCAGTACATGTGACGGATCTGGCTCATACTTCCGAAGCATACTCACATGAAACACATCATGAACTCCGGATAACTGCGGTGGCAAAGCTAAACGATAAGCAGCCTCGCCAATCCTCTCAAGGATCTCAAAAGGCCCAATAAACCGAGGGGACAACTTCCCGCTCTTCCCAAACCTCATCAAACCCCGCTTAGGTGATATCTTCAAAAAGACATGATCACCCACCTCAAATACCAAAGGTCTCCTCCTACGGTCAGCATAAGATTTCTGACGACTCTGTGCTGTAACAAGCCTCTTACGGATAAGCTCAACTTTCTCCGTCGTTTCCCTCACCAACTCCGGACCCAACAAAGGTGCATCACCCACCTCGGCCCAACAAACAGGAGATCTACACGGTCGGCCGTACAAGGCCTCAAACGGTGCCATACCGATACTAGACTGAAAGCTGTTGTTGTAGGCAAACTCCACTAATGGTAAGTGCCTCTCCCACGACCCACTAAAGTCGAGAACACAACCCCGAAGCATATCCTCAAGGATCTGAATAGTACGCTCGGACTGCCCGTCAGTCTGAGGATGGTAAGCCGTGCTAAGGGTCAACTTAGTGCCTAAAGCACTCTGCAAACTCTGCCACAACCTGGCAGTGAAACGAGGATCTCTATCTGAGACGATCGTCACTGGGACTCCGTGCAACCTCACTATGTCCCGAACATACAACTCAGCAAGATGATCTACTGAATCTCTAACACGCATCGGAATGAAGTGCGCCGACTTCGTCAACCGGTCTACAACCACCCAAATAGCATCACTACCCCGCTGAGTCCTCGGAAGACCCACAACGAAGTCCATAGTGACATGCTCCCACTTCCACTCGGCAATAGGCAAGGGTTGCAACAAACCCGCTGGCCTCTGATGCTCGGCCTTCACTTGCTGACAAGTAAGGCACCTAGATACGAAAGCTGCCACATCTCTCTTCATACCCCGCCACCAGAACTGGCGACCCAAATCCCGATACATCTTAGTACCTCCCGGATGCACCGCAAGGCGCGAATGATGAAACTCTCGGAGTACCTCCTCTCGGCAAGACTCCGGCACAAACAAACGGTCTCGGTATCTCACACTTAGGTCGGGATACACCGTCAAACCCTTTTCAACCTTCCCATTAGAAATCTTCTCTCGAAGAGATTCTACCTCAAGATCACCCCTCTGAGCCTCTAACACTCGAGTCACAAGTGTAGGCTGTGCAACAACAGAAAACAAGGCCGCAGCCTCTACGGATTCGCCCAGATGCAAATCAAACTCCCCAACTGTACCCAACATCTCCCACTCCCGGATGGCTATACTAGCTAAGTCACCAACAGATTTCCTACTAAGGGCATCGGCCACGACATTGGCCTTCCCCGGATGATAGTGCAACTCGAAGTCATAATCCTCAATGAACTCCATCCACCTCCTCTGCCTCAAATTCAAGTCTTTCTGTGTAAACAGATATTTCAGACTCTTATGATCCGAGAATACCTCGAACCTCTCACCATAAAGATAATGCCTCCAAATCTTCAAGGCAAATATCACAGCTGCTAACTCTAAATCATGCGTAGGGTAATTCTTCTCATGAATTTTCAACTGACGTGAGCCATAGGCAACCACTTTCCCCTCTTGCATCAACACACAACCCAGACCCTCTCGTGAGGCATCACAATAGACTGCATAACCCAACCCTCTCTCCGGAATAATCAAAACCGGAGCGGTGGTCAATCTAACCTTCAACTCCTGAAACGACTTTTCACAAGTCTCAGTCCATACAAATTTGACTCCCTTCCGAGTCAATCTAGTCAACGGTGAAGCTAACCTGGAGAAATCCTTCACAAACCGACGGTAATACCCAGCTAATCCCAGAAAACTGCGGATCTCAAACACACTCTTAGGCTGTGCCCAATCTTGCACTGCCTCAGTCTTGGATGTATCAACAGACACCCCTTCCCCAGAAACTACATGGCCTAAGAACTTCACCTCTTCTAGCCAAAACTCACACTTCCCGAACTTAGCATAAAGTTTATGGGCTCTAAGTAACTCTAGCACCACTCTCAAGTGTGCCTCGTGCTCCTCCTCTGAAGGTGAATAAATCAAAATGTCGTCCACAAAGACGACCACAAAACGATCCAAGAATTCCCGGAAGATCCGGTTCATCAAATCCATAAACACTGCCGGTGCATTGGTGAGCCCGAATGGCATCACCAGAAACTCATAATGGCCATACCGCGTACGGAATGCCGTCTTCGGAATATCCTCCTCCCTGACTCTCAACTGATGATAACCCGATCTCAAATCTATCTTAGAGAAACAACGGGAACCCTTCAATTGGTCAAACAAATCATCAATACGGGGCATAGGATACTTATTCTTAACTGTAGCCCGATTCAACTTTCTGTAATCAATACACAGTCTCAAAGCACCACCTTTCTTCTTAGCAAAGAGGGCCGGTGCTCCCCACGGCGAAACACTAGGACGGATATAGCCCTTATCTAACAACTCCTGGAGTTGAATCTTCAACTCAACTAACTCGGCTGGGGCAAAACGGTAAGGTGCCATAGAAATCGGCGCCGTGCCGGGCACTAAATCAATGGAGAACTCAATCTCTCGCTGAGGTGGCAAACTAACAAGATCCTGCGCGGTAACAGCATACACGCGCCCAGACGACCTCTGATCAACCTGCTCACCCTCTGAGCAGTAGACTGCTGCACAGATTGGGACGAAGAAGCCCCCTGATTGGCCCTCGAGGCCTGACCCGACTGAGCTGGCTGCTGACCCTGAGTCTGCTCAAACCAGATGCACCAGGTGTGCCACTCAACTGCGGGCAATACCTCTTCATGTGCCCTGGCTGACCACACTGATAGCACGAGAGTGGCTGGCCTCTACCCTGACTCTGGCTCTGAGATCGAGCCGAAGAAGATGCTGCTCTCTGAACTCCTCCCCTCTGAGGACAAACTGGAGACTTGTGACCCAGCTGGCCACACTTGAAGCAAGTGATGTCTCCCTGACTGCCTTTCCCTGAACTAGCACTCGGCACAGGAAAAGTAGACCTAGAGAAGCTACTCTGAGGCTGCTGAGGAGTGAAACCTCTCTGCCTCCTGCCATCGCCCTGACCATCCTGACTCCTCTTGGAGCCTTTCTGCCCTACTTCCTCCTCCCGCATCGCGTCTCAGTATGGGCTGCTGCATCAACCAAACGCCCAAAATCCCTATCATAGTCGGCACCATTCTCAATTTGAGGCCGCGCCTCAACTTCTTCTCGAACTCTATACACCGACGTTCCTCGGACGCCACTAACTCAGGTGCGAACCTGGACAAACTAGTAAATAAGGCCTCAAACTCAGCCACTGATGAACTATTCTGCTTCAGCTGGCAGAACTGATCTCTCAACGTCTCCTGAACAGCTGGAGACAGGTACTTCTCCTGAAAGCATTCACAAACGCCTCCCATGTACCTCCCAACACGAGCCTTAATGAATTTCCACCACTGACCCGCATCCCCTTTCAGCTGGAAAGATGCCAAGGTCACCTTCAACCCTCGTCTTCGATGCCAAGCATCTCAAACGTTTTCGTTGTCTGTTCGAGCCATTCGTCTGCCTTAAGCGGCTCGCTAGGATCACTACAACACGTCCGGTTGAGACGGAAGAACTCCTCTTCAGAAAGAAGGCCCTGCATCTGCAGCAACTACCGGGGCTGGAACTACCTGGGCTGGATTCGCAGCCCTCAGAATGTCAATGATGCCTGAAATGCCCCTGCTATCTCTTGGGCCAAAGCGCCCAAAAACGGCTGTCCTACTGGCTCGGCCACATTGGCCTGGCCAACACCCTCCTGAACTGCCGGAATCTCCTCCGGTATAGGCACTTCCTGCCTAGCCTGCCTACCGCGCCTACCGCGACCTCGTCCTCGTCCTGACATCCTATTAAAGGAAACAAAGACGTTAGCACATTAATAAATGTGCCGAAGTTAAACACTCACGTCCTAATGCATTGGACAACAATAAATCACACCACGTAAGCACATAACCACATAAGCACCTACGAATTTCATTCCTGGATAATGATAGTCCCAAAGGGTTACTATAGTTCCGGTTGGAAGCAGCATTGATCAAGTGCCTTTCCAACAAGACTACTAGAAACTCAAGGATCCAATCAATATCTAGAAACTACATTCCATACCCACATAATCACATAAACATGTTATCATATAAGCATGCAATCATTACACTAAGTCTCTATCAAACGAGACGAACCCATTGTGATACTAATCACTTCCCACGTACCCAAAGTATTCAAACCCGGTACGCTCTGATACCAAGTTGTAACGCCCTCAGAATGTACCCAAAATAAATAATATAATCATGCATTATTATATTAAAACAATAATATAATTCATCCATCAGAGTATTATGAAATAAAACATCAGAATAAATGCCCTACGGGCTTACATCTTGCCAAGCCAACACTTGGACACAATTTACTGAGTTCTAACTCAAAACAGATAAAGCCCTAGGCTTGAAAGATTACAATGTTCAAATAAAACCAAATAAAATAAAACAAGTCTTCAAATTCAATTCCTCACAAGCTAAGTCCTTGGAGGGAGTGAACCACCTGAACCTGAAAAATAAAGTTCCCATATAGGGTGAGCCACAGCCCAGTAGAGAAATACTAAACCAAGCATAAGCAATAACTAAAGCATTAGCATCTGATACATGGTTAACACACTATAATCAAGTTACAATATTCATGACACGAATGTCTACACTGCCTATGACACATTGTCTATGGCACATTTTACTTTCCACTTATGGCTCAGAACCTGGCCAAATAACTCAACAGGGTTCATCTTTTATTACCATTACTTCCAATTCAACAGGAATAACAATTCAAGTTAGACCTAATCATAACAAATACACATAGTGGTATTGTATCATTCACAATCAATTTACTTCCATACTTCCCAACTGATACACATTTTAGTGATGTATCATATTCACAATAAATAGAAATATTTCTATTAAACAATAAGCACACATAAGAGTGATGCTACTGGAGTCCCATCCCTATCTCCTCCCAATAAATCCGGTTAGAGGTCCATCCCCTATCTTCCCTAAACCGTGGAGTTCATCCCCTATCTCCTCCAATAGAAATGCATATGCAATGAAACACAATTGCCATATACAACACATAATCAATACAAGTAATGTTCTGTATTAATTCAACAGTCAACATAGGTGACATAATTTCAGTTATACCTAAGCCGCATGCAAGGTCTACAACAATCAATGGCTATCCTCCACCGATAGCCCAAAACAGTTATTTCTAAACAAGAAATAAATATAACAATGAATGTAAATTTAACATTCCCAATTCTATGAATTAAACCAAATTCCACATTATTCCTTTAAATTAATTATACAAATTAATCTAAACCAAACCCAAGGTTTTTCCAAAATTACCAAACTACCCCCACATACCAAAATTACCAAACTACCCCCACATACCAAAATACTAACACTTATGATTAAAGCGTATAAATGGAGTAGGAATCCCTACCTCGAATATATAACTCAGAAAGAAGAAGAAGGAGATGATGCCCAAACTTCAAAGTGCTCCAAACCACGAATTTCTCAGATTAAATGGAAGCCCTCACTCCCCTCTATCTTATTGTAAAGCAACTAGGGCAAAAACCCACCCTAACTAGATCAAACCTAGGAGAGAAGGTGTTTAGAGAAGAAGAGAAGTCGGACTTTAGGGTTTTAGAATCAAAAAGAGGCTGAAAACTGTTTTAAAATACGCTTCTGCGTATTTATACCTGACAGGCTCGCTCGAGCGAAGACCTGGTCGCTCGAGCGACCAGACACAGAAAATCATCGCTCGAGCGAAGAAATGCTCGCTCGAGCCAAAAACTCGATGCTTCAGGTCTGCAACCCAGAAGCTCGCTCGAGCGAAGGAAAGCTCGCTCGAGCGAAGAACTCAAAGACATACACCTCACTCGCTCGAGCGAAGGAAGCTCGCTCGAGCCAAGAAACACATCCATCAGGTCTAAGTACTGGACGCAAAGCTCGCTCGAGCGAAGGGACCCTGGCTCGAGCGAAGGACCAAAATCAAAGACCTCGCTCGAGCGAAGAAGAGCTCGCTCGAGCGACCAACCCAAAAACTGGACATGTACTTTTGGTTTCTAAACCCAACCAACCTGTAACATAACCTGCCCAATAAAACCTATAACTCAAAATAAAGAATTAAAGGACAACAACAACAATGATACAACAATGGAATCTACGGAACATAAGTCCGGATACAATAATCAAATGGGAAAAGACCGGGGTCGCTATAAAAACTCTTGACTTGTGAGATAGAGACGAATGAGTTACAACAAATCTATGCAACATATGAAGAAAAGATCGAAACACTCAAGATGTCTCAAGCTGCTTTGGAAGAGCTAGTCGTCAAGAAAGAGGATAAGCTCAAGTGTGCTATGGCTACCATTGGTCTTTGGAACTAAGGATCAAAGGCTTTAGACAATATCATTGGGTCTCAACAAATGTGTTATGACAAGAGTCGCATTGGCTTTTATGGTGACAAAGAGCAAAAATGGAGTGCATCTACATCTCATGTTACATGAACTCAAGGAATAGGGGAGCAAAAGATTCAACTTGAGGATGGATTTCTCAGGGCTTGTTTGGTTTGTTTTTCAGAAAAATTTTTGGGAAAAATTCTCTACAAACAAATTTTCAAGGGTAATCAAACCAAATAAATTTTTTCAAAAAAAATCTCAAAATTTTGTTTGGTTACCTACTTTCCAAAATCACTCTCTCTCTCTCTCTCTCATACACATCAAATCAATCACTTTTTAAAACTCTCTCCCCAAAATAATTTTCCAAAACCATTTCTTAAAAAAGGCAAACCAAACAAGTTTTCATACTTTTTATCTCAAAAACTACTCTACAAACACAAACCAAACACACCATCAATCTTCCTAGAGTTGGTAAGGTCAAAGAAAATAAAGTACACCCTATTTTTATTTGTCATCATTGTAGTATATATGGTCATATTCGCCCTTATTATTATGAGTTGTATGGAAGAGTGTCTCATAGAGGTAGAAGAAATTCTAATACCTCGTGGGGAAGGAGACATTTCATTAGTTATAATGAGATTATGGGTCAAATTAGACCTCATTGTTTTGATTTGTTCAAGACCAAACATGAAGCGAGTTTGTATTTGCCTAGACCTTGGAGTAGGAGGTTGGAAACCAAGTCGAGACGGGTTCCCATTGAAGGTGAAGGGAACCACAATGTCAAGACATCACCCAAGAGCTGCAATACTCACAACATTGTTCATACTAAAGCGGTTTGGATGAGAAAGCTTAATTTGGGTTAATTTGTTTATTCATTTTTTTTTTCTCTTTTTGTTTTGAGTTTTTGTTTGTTTGTTGTTTTTTTTTTTTGTTTTTTTTTGTTTTTTTTTTTTTTTTGTGGTCTTTTGTCTATGTTTGTCGTTTTCTTTCTTTTCCATAAAAATAAAAAATAAAAAGAGAAGATTTTCTTAGTATGGTTTTGCAAGCTTGAAATTTTTGAGAAGTTCTTGGTGCATATTGGAATTGATGAGAATATCTATTACATGTTAATATGTGTATACTTTCTATGGTCACTACTCATTTCGGAATTTGTGAACTTTGATTAGTATGTCTCATTCTATACATACTATTGGATTAGCAAATATCGGAATCTTCCACATAAGTGATCAAATTTCTCTATGGACTTCTAGCGTTGTGTCTTTTGCATTTCTAGTGGAATTGACCTATACTAGCACATCATAGGTGATGTTGAGTCTCTTAACCACCTACCATCTTTTTTCATCTCCACGACTTTCCCCTCAATTTATTATAGTGAGGGCATGAGGAAAAGGCTACCTCAGAGTCACCAACCAGGCTATCCTTATTCTATCCATACTTCTCTAGTTCGGTTTTCATACACTTAAGCGTGAAAACCACCAGTGACTACGCAAAAGAAAGAAAGAAAAATTTAAAAAATTGATTCATTGATTGAGGAAGAGCCTCCGCATTTACTCAACAAATACCCCTTGATTCCTAGTGATTTAACTTTCCTAAGTTGTGTTTAGATTCTCTTGCCGGAGGTCCAGCCATTAGATCACTACTAGGATTTGAATCTAGTATTTGTCGAATTCCAAGAGCTACACACACACACTTTTATCATGGGATCTATGCTTTTCACATGTTGCATCACATTCTTTCATGAGGAATCTTCTAGAGGTTGTGCACATTTTGTTTTCAAGTAATTGTGTTTCTTAGATATTCTTGTGAGTTTTAAGGTACAAATCTGAAATTCCTTACTTCCTCCACCATATTGATTTTGTCTTTTCCTTTTTGTTCATTATTTTTGGTGCTTGTGGTTACTTTTAGTGAGAGGGAGTTTGGTTAATCTTTGCAGGGGAGTTTTTTTTAGTATGGACTTATATTGATTGGTTTTGTAAGAGAGATTGGTGTTAGTTGGTTTGCATGTTGCTATGCACTATTTATTTATTTTTTATTTCTCGCATGCTATTGGTTATTACATCATCCTGTCATTGCTTGTGTGGTTTATGCTCATGATTTAGTTGACTGGGCTTCCTTTGACAATTCATGACAAAAGGGGAGAGAATTTGGAGAGGGAGTTTTTTTATTAGTGTGTCAGCATATTTTTATTAGTGTGTCTGCATGTTTTTAAAATTTCCATCTATTCATGCTTCAAGATAAACTTTATGCCTATTGCATTCGTATACTCTTGTGGCACTAATAGTTGTTTTGCATATCACAACACTAATAGCTGTTTTGTAGATCTTGACCTTAAGAAAGCTATCTTAGTTGGTTGTAATGGATTGGGGTGTTTAGGATTTTATTTATTAGGTATGTTTTGTCACAAAATTGTCAAAAGGGAAGATTGTTACATTTTTTTAATTGGCAATTCCATTTGACAAAACTCCTTTCAGTTTTAATTTTATTTGCTCTTATGTTTCAGTGAGGATGTGAGTGTTTAGATGCGAATCCAACCTGAATTATGCTTTTGTTGGTGTTAGCCCCAAGGTTATTCAACTTTAAATTCTTATTGATTTTGATTATTGACAAATATTTAGAATTCATTTTATTATTCAAAGTTTTCAAAATAATATACAAATTGTGCTTCAATGGCTCTAGAAGATATATGATTCTAGAGTGCTATTTTTTAATGGTTTTTAACCCCTCAAAACATGAGATTAACACTTGTTTGCAAAATTCTATTTATACTTGGAACAGGTCCAAGGGTCGACACCAAAATAACAAGGGTCAACAATAGAGTGAAGCTCAAAATGTCTTAGTGTTCCAGAAGCAAGGGTCGACACTAAATTTCTATGTGCAATCCAGCAGCAAAGGTCGACACCAAGAACAACAAGGGTTGACACTAAATTCAGTGTGCAATCCAACAGCAAGGGTCGGCACCAAGAACAGCAAGGGTCGACACTAAATTTTAGAATGTAATCCAGCAGCAAGGGTCGACACCAAGAATGATAAGGGTTGACACCAAGAACTCCTGGAACTCAATTCAGAGAAGAGAAGAGAGAAAATGGTCGACACCCAATCTGCAGGGGTCGACACCTGTAAATTTGAGTTTAAAAAATCCCACCTACCAAATCAAATCTAAATTTACACAGATCATTTCTCAGCCACTTTTTCTGATCTATGTGCAAAATATGACATCATCTCTGATCTTTGAGCAGATCTTTCTGTCACCATATCTTCTACTAAGAGTTGACCTATAAAGGAGAGCATTAAATGAAAAGCTTGTGCATTTAATGATTTGTATACACCATGCTCTGATCAAACACAGCTGGAAGAAGTCCTCCATGATTTGCTCCAACGGCTAGAAGATTCAAATCTCCTCTCTCCAATAGTTAGAAGCCATTAATGCTATAAAGATGAAACTTTCCTTGTTCAATTGATACACTTCTTCAATACAACAAACCCAGAGCATTTAAGAGCTTTTATACTTCATTGTACTTCCATTTTCACATCTGAGAGTGTCTTAAATTACCTTTGTGCTTACATTTTCATATCCATCTTTTGAGAGAGAATATTTGTAAAAGATGACAGTTGTACCTCTTATTCTTGTTCCTTATTTTCTGAGTAAAACACTTGTAAAGTGAGGCATTTAGTTGAGAGGTCCTCAACAGATTGAAGTAAGTCCTTTGTAAAAATCCACAAGCTAGGTGAAGCTTGGTGGTGCATTGATTTTTAGTGAAGAAATTCTCAAAGAGGTCTCCAGACGAGTGGACGTAGGCCGGTGAGCCGAACTACTATAAACCCTTGTGTTGAGCTCTTCTTTGCTTTTCTTTTATTCTCTGTTTATTCATTGTCTGTCTGCTGCATTTAATCACTTAGTCATTTGAAATCTAATTTCTAGTCAAAGTTTTTTTTAATTACCCAATTCACCTCCCTTTTGGGTTGCCTTCTTGTATAACAGTTGGCCACTTCACTGACTATGTATGGAGATCGAGTTGCTTGGTTAGCTCACGGGGGTCCAGGGGCAGCGCCCAATTCGAGAGTGGATTTGCTAGATAATTGAGGGTACACATGTGTAATTCATTTTTATATTCTTAGTGGATTGTTTTATGGCTTTAGCTTGCGATTTTTATATCACAATTGGAGGCACTCTAATTGTGATTTTTCTACGTTAAACTGTTATGTCGATTTGTCTTTAATTGTTTCATTGAGATTGTTATTTGTTGTTTAAAATTGAAACATAATCACAAATCAATTTCTCGGGAATTTTAGTTTTGTCAATATATATGCAGTGAATATGATTTCGATTATTCTAACCATCATCAAATAGCTAATAATTTATATATATGTTTACTATTTTTATATACAATTTAGGCTTCGGGTTGCCCGCTGTCTTTATCTAAGTCCAACCCAAATTTAATTTGGGTTTATGAATTTCTATCCAAACCCATACTGAGTTCAAAAATATATTGTTCATCAAATATTAAAAATATTCAAGATAGGCTAGGGTTACTTTGGTGTACAAATAACACTATGAAGAGTTGATAGTAACATGCCACTTGAAGACATTAATAAGGGCAAAATGAGAGAAGAGAAGACTAGATCCAAGTAAAGGGAACACAAAGATGAAGAAAGACCCTAGGGATCATCAATGTAGAATGGCAAGGACAGATGAGGACAATCGGGGAGGTAGGGGGAAGCAGTGGGTAATTTGTCACCTTTAAGAAGGGATGCTATTAATAATATACGAAAATAAAAATAAATGATGATATATCATATGACAAAACAAATATTGATGAATAATGAGAGTTAAAGAGATTAAAAATGAGAGATAAAGGTAAAAAATGAGATATATATTAATGTTTTGGAGTTTTATTCTTATTATATTTAACAAATTAAATTATATATATACATATAAAAATTATTTATTTAATATATCAAGGTATGGACGAGAAAAACAGGGAGGGGAAAACAAATACCATTCCCTTCTCTTTTTTTATTTTTTATTTTTTTATCTTTTTTTATAGAGGTGGGGAAAACTCAGACAAACTAGGGACGAGTTAGGGCGAATAGCCATCGTTGCATCAATATGATACACAGGGAACCTTGTTTGAAAAGGAGAAATAAAATACAAGGGAGAAATACAGAAAGCTGCATACCTATTAGGGAAGTAATATGGGCAAAGGTTGAGGGTAGACAAGAATAACTAGTTTCTAAGCATTAGCTTTTCAGAGTAAGATTTGGAAGAATCTCATACCTGCACAATGATACAGTGGTAGCGACTTTAGGAGTTGGGTGGTACAGAGTCAAAAGAATCTTAATAGACCAAGGGAGCTTGAAGGAGGTTATGTACTACATCCTCTTCAAAAGACTTGGCCTAGAAGATGCAAACTTGCAAAAAAGTAGATATCCCGCTGATTGGATCCATTTCCAACCTAGTGTGGCTATGAGAAGTAAAGCTACTAGTTTGATAAGTATTCATTGCCCTCTAAGTTGACTTCTTAGTGGTGGATGTGTCATCATCGTACAACGCCATCATAGGGAAGACTTGGTGTACGATCACAAATTTCTCTATATATGAATAATAAATGGCCAAAACGATAGATCGCTATTCCAAGGGAGTCCGGATCCTCTGCTGCTATTTCCTATAGCGGTTCCTCCGGCGGGTCAAAACAACGTTGTTTTGATTAGTTTTTTTTTTTTTTCAAAATTTTTTGGTCTACCCTCTTTTCTCTTCTTTGTCATATTTATTTTGTTCCACAACCCTCACCTAACCTAACAGAGAGACGAACTGTGAGACAAAGGAGAAGGCAGAGGGATGCGATGGCGAAGGAGAAATGCAGAGAATGGTGGGCGACGATGACTCCGGTGGCGACGCGATGGAGGCAAGGCGAGATTGCGGCGGCGATGAGTTTTGTTCCACAACCCTCATCATCATTCTCATTTGTTCCTATTTTACATGTTATATATATATGATTTCTTGAGTTAAATTTGTTATTGATTTCTTAAATGGGTTTGATAAGTAGTTTGATTTCTTGAGTTTTATGGATTTGATGATTTAGGATCATTTACAGTGGTTTTCTTCCATGATATCAGATTTTTGCGAATGAGGGATTTTGATTTGATGAAAGCAAAAGAAAAGTTTTTACAATATCTTAAATGGCGAGAAGAATTTGAAGTTAATATGATTGTAAAGTGAATTTTAAACTATCTACCTGTAGCAATTTATTGTTGGAACTATTTTGATGCCCATGAGTGGAAGTCTAGATCAAATTTATTTTTAATTTTTTCCCCTAAAAACGTTGTTGCTTATGAAGAATGGTTACCAAGCATTCACTCAAATTACTATGACAGGTCTAGACAAGAAGTGTCGCTTTTTAGGTTTGATTTTGGTTTTGATTCATTCACTTCACTCCATCCCTTACATTTTTGTTTGATTTCCTTTTTAAAAAAATTGGGAAGTCTAGATCATATTTATTTTTTGTTTTTTAGTCATGTGCTTAATAGCTTGCCTCTCATCATATTTCTTGTGTTTTATCTCCACAGAAAGTGAAGAAATTCACTCTTGACGGAATAGAGCCATGGGAAAGTTAAGTCAATGAGTAAGAATGATGGTTTATGATTAGAAACTTGGTTCCTTCATTTCTTTTAATTTGGATAGGCTAACTTTTCTTGAGATTATACTTTTCAAATTGTTTATGTTGTAACTCAACTTAAAGATCCATAAATAAATTAGAGATTCATATTTGACAGTCACTGGTTGGATGTTTCATTTAGTATTGGAATGAACTACTAAAACTAAATTGTGAACTATGGCCTAATTGGGTCCTATGTTGTTGGGAGACCAACACTTATGTTTTGTTCGAATTTTAAAGGGAAAATTACAAATCGATAGATTGTTTTTATAAAAAAGTTTATGACTTTAATTATTAAAGTTGATAAAGTATTCCATTAATTTGTAATTATTTGCTTCATCTCTTGGAACATGTTTGATATATTAGGTGTTTTTAGTAGTATTTGATATTGATAATACTATGGGACTAAGATTGCAATTAATAATACTTTAGAATAAAAATGAGATTATATATGTTTTGTTAGTGTTTCTACTTTTTTTTATATGATTGCCATTACTTATTGTTTTTTATGGTATGCTGCAGCTAGTGAAACAAAACAATGTTGTTGATGAGTTGGACAACTATGGTTGGATGCTGAAACTGAGGATGCCATTTGATTTAGAACAAGACAATATGTAGACACCCCATTTTTGACCGTCCTTAAGACTTGGACGTCATCGTTTGAATACTCGATGATCATCCATGCTCGTGTTCGTTTTGAGTTCTCACCTCAGGATCTCTCAACTTGACTATTTTGTGCTTGGTTGTGGACCAAGGACTTGTGGTTTTTGCACCTGAGGATAGGAAGTGGCTTGTTGGCCATCCCCTTAACTCACCGGCCATGGCCTGAGGCCACCGGCCTTGTTTTCTTGCTATCGGTTAAGAGTGTTGGCCGATCGGCACTTTAGTTGGTCGGCCGGCCATTTCTTTGGTCGATCGGCCACTTTTTCTGGCCGAGGCCTTTTCTTTGCCTTTTTCAGGCATTGTGCATGCCAGCTGTGCCAACTGGTGAGCACAGACTCTGTCCTCCATACACGTGTAAGGAGGGATTTGAACCAACATTTAGCTTCTCTTGAAAGCTTTGAATTGGACTTCTTATAAGAGGAGAGCCTCTCCTTCCTTTCCAAGGGTTCAGCCAACTGATATAGAAGATATATATCACTCTCTCTCTATATCTCTTCTCTCTCTATAGTTGTGTGTGTAATAGTGTTCTAAAGGGTGTTTTTGTTCATATTTTTGCACTAAAGCACCTAGTGGTACACTATCCCTTGGTTACTGAGGTGCTAAGGAGTTGATTTTAGAGTTCTTGAGTTGGTTTTGATTAGAAGGAGGTGCTGGAGTTAATGTTCTTGAAGTGTTCTTCAAGGGTGAGAAACTACTGTTTTATTCCCCATTTTTGCTTAAGCTTTTAGCAATACTTGCATATTATTTTAAGCTTAGAGTCCAACTAAAAAAATTTCTTTTTTTGTATGCTAAATATGTTTGTTTAAGGTTACTTTTGGGTTGGGGGTTGTCTACCCCCTCTTAGGCCTTGTTTGGCCTTATTTTGTGACCTTCTCTTTGAGCTTTGAACCCTTTTTGTTTTGACCTTCTCACCGCTGAAATCCAGAGGATTTTCAGTGGTGGAGAAGTGGTTTTGAAGTCTTGAATAGGGGAGGGACACCCCCCTCCCTTTGTGTCTCATTTGCTTGCATTGTTGGCTCACCATTGTAGCATGTTTGCTTAGCATGTTTTGGCCCCATTTCAGCAAGTATTTGGTGTTATCTTGGCATGATATACCTCTGTTTTAAGTTAGTTTGTTGGTCTCTTGCATGCACCATCTACTTG
The DNA here is from genome assembly GCA_030407325.1 of Camellia japonica. Classification (NCBI taxonomy): domain Eukaryota; kingdom Viridiplantae; phylum Streptophyta; class Magnoliopsida; order Ericales; family Theaceae; genus Camellia; species Camellia japonica. The sequence goes on from JAPPVO010000031.1 coordinate 134,352,104, forward strand.
CCTTGTAATCACTTCTATTGCCTTAACATGTATTTTGCATTTAGACCATCATGCTTGCATATTTCGGCTCAACTCCAAGGGACTTTTAGTCATGTTTCACCATGTTTGAGCTCTTTTTGGTGTTGATTTGATCATATGTGCATTGCTTTGTATAGCCTTAGTTCATCCTAGCTTGTTGAGCTTTGTGTACCAAGTTGCTAGCATGCATTGTTTTGACCATTCTCATGATTTGGCATCATTTGAAATCACATTTCAGTCCATGTAGTGTAGCCACACACTTATATTTGCCATCTTGTCAATGCTTTGAAGAGATGTTGTTTTGTGCCTTAAGATTGGGCCATTGTGTATGTCTCCATGATTGGGTCTTTGGGATGCCATCTCATCGGGTTTTGGGGTTTGTTTTAACATATTATAGCTCTGATTTTCCTTGGTTGAGTCATACCATGTTTGGTTGTAATAGGTGTAGTGCAATTCCCCCTTTTGGCCTTATATGCGTCTTGTTTTGTGCTCACCTTTCTAGCATGTTTTGACCACATCCCATGCATGTTCTAGCCTTGTTTTGGCCTGCCCTAGGACTGTCTTAGGTCACTTTGACCCTTTGGGGCTTGGTTGACACGGCCATGGTGAGAGTCCCTTGACTAGCTTTGTGCATTGAGCCCATTAGCATGCTATGCTTCACTTGTGTATATGATTTGGCATCATTCTTCACATAATTTCAGAGCTCATTGCATTGTCATGTTCCTATGTTTATCCCATTTTGCTCATGGTTGAGGATTGTGCATCGTTGCCTAGCTTACGGATCCATGTATGTGCATGCATGACTCCCTTTTTGGTACCTTGATTTGGGTGTTTTGGCTGCTGTTTTTGGTAAGGCTGAGGTCTACCCATCTTTAGTGTAAGTCCATAGATCATGCATTTGTGTATTGTTGTATGCTTGTCGCGTTGCATGTTGTTGCATCCTTATGGTTGGTGTCATGGCTGCATGCCTATCACTTTGTATATTTCCATATCTAGGTTGCATTGTAGTATTGCATACTTGTTGCATTGCCATGCCGTTTGCATGTTAGGTTGCATCACATTGCACTTGGCATGCTCATGTTACATGGCCTTACATTTACATGTTGCATTGTACTTGGTTACATGCATTGCATTGTGTTTAGTTTGGGGTGTCAAACCAAACATGAGGGTCGAGGGACGTTTCGTACTTGAAGTGACGAAACGTGCCTCAACCCTCGGTTGCCGACGCTCTTGATCAAGCATGATAGAGTTCTAGGCATTCATATGTTTTGTTGCATTCATTCCACATTAATTTGCACACTTGGCACCTTTGGCCATCGCGCATTGAAATGTGTGACTGGTGGTCCGAGGGTCGAGAGCCATACTCCCTTGAGTTTATAGCATGATAGGGAGGATGGTTGTGCATACATTATCTTGTAAATGCCTTGCCATACACTGTCTGTCCTCTGCTGCAGCAAAAACAAAATCCTGCAAGAAGAGATGGTCGGTCGGCCATCTTCAGTGCCGGCCGGCTATGCGTTGTTGGCCGAGATCCCCACAAATGGTCGATGACCATTTTAAAATGGCTGGTGGTCTTATCTCTTGGCCGGTGGCATCACACAATGCTTAGGGAGTGGTTCAAAAGCATCCTTGAGACTTGCACAGTTTTCAGAGGTGCAGAACAGTGTAAACAGAGGCAACATGACATGGCAATAGATTTCCGAGCGAAGCCGACCGAGCATGCATGCATCTCTCTTCTCGAGGCTGTTTTACTGCTTTAGTAGCTTAATTAATTTGTTTAATTAGTTAAGTGTTGTGTAATAATTAATTAGCTTGTTAGTTAGTTAATTTGTATTATTCTTTCGGTCCCTCCGTTGAGAGAGGCGCAATTGTGTAATAAGTGTGCGTGCGTGTGTGAATGTCTTCCAACCCCACGTCTTTCTCCATTTTACTTACCTGCTTTTAATGGTTAGTTTTAGGTCATGTTTCAATTAGCATACTTATGTCAGCATGTTTGCATATATTCATTCGTATTGCACGCATCGGGCTCAGCGCATCATACTAAATTGCATAGTATTTCAATTCTAACTTGAATACGTGTATCGAGTTGTCGCATTTCACATGCCATTCTTAGATTAGCCGAGCTTATTCTAGTTGCATTTTGCATGTGTTGCATTAGCCATCTTAACATGAACTAGGATCATGCATGATTTCTAACTAGTTTCTTGTTTTGGCTCGGAGTACACTGTGAGTGTTTATGCTTTAGCATCTTGCATGTGTGTAAGTGTTAACATAACAGCATGCTTGCCATGAGGCTAAGTGCTTATATGATATAACTGCCTGAATGCCTGTGGGTGAAGGTTGGATTGCTTGAATTGGAATAATTCATCGAAATCCGTGTTTTAGCCTACTTGCGAGTAGCAAAATTCAAAACCATTTCCAAACAAACGAATACGCGATGCTTTGTTCCAAGTTAGGCGATCTAGTCTATACTTGTTTTGCTGTGCGCATCACGTAGTAAAGATTAGCCAATTAACCGGAATAAGAATGCATGTGTTTTCAAAAACAAGATATCATGTTTAGTAGTGGCCGATCTTTGATCAGGCGAGCGGGGGTGCTCATAGCTGACCTTCCCCAATCGTACCCAAGTTCCCGAGCCGAGGCAACTTTGGTGATGACAGACACGCGGCCTTAGGTAACGAGTCAAGGTTTCCTAAATTTCCCCAAAATAAAATATTTAGGTGGCGACTCTGTATCTGGCAAAGCAGTCCATGTTTGGCACTTCTTTCTTAAAAATCAGTTTTTCAAAACGATTTGCCGGATTTGGACTCTTTGGTGATTTATCAATCTTGCATTGCACTGTGCGAGATTAGATTAAGAACCGTGACATTTGAGTCCGAACTGTAGTAAGCCCAAATGAACAAAACGGGATTTTTTCCCGGGACGTTCGGGGACGTCTACACAATGCCATTTTGTTTCTTTTTTTTTTTGGCGTTGAATGATATTCATGGATGTAATTTTATTTTCATAGTTGTTAGACAAGATCATACTGAAATTTGTTTGATTAAGTTGTGGCAGTGATCAATTTTCATTCCAAATGGATTACTGTATTTGTCATTTGTTAATGTTAGAGTTCAATTGTCAGTTAAATGAACACACAATTTTCAGTTGAGCGAATACACTTTGCCAATATATGGTTTGTTGCCTGTTTAAAAGAGAGAAAAAAGAGTTGGTTGCTTCAAAGGACAACATATCATTTTATTCAATCAACATTGTCAATGCAAATGTTAATCTAACTATAACATTCATATTAATTTTAATACATCATTCGTTTTGATCCAATTTGATTGTGATCAATCCAAGAGGAGATCAAGTAAGCCAAACCCAACCATGATTGGGAAGAGATCAAAGAATCCACTTTAATTATACACCCCATGCTTTCTATTGAATTCCCTACTTGTACAAATGCAAAACAAAATGTGCAGCAGTCCATGCAAATACAAAAAGTGCAGCAAGTTGATCCAAGAGGGGGCTAAATGTGAACTCTACTTGAAAAGTGCATCAAATTCTCTTTGTTGTTACCTCTGACTACTATAACAAAACTTGTTAATATTTTCTTTAGCTCACTCTTCATAAAATTGACATGGCAATAGGAAATGTTCAATGAGATATAATCTTCATTTGAAAAGAAGTCAAGTTGATTCAAGAGGGGGCTAAATGTGAACTCTGCTTGAAGACTCGAGATTTAGCCCCATATCTCATATTCACAGAGCAGAAAATCAGTATGTAGATGCCATGACCAACACTCGAACTAACCCTCTATTTGTGTTTGTGTTCGAAACTTTGGTTATGTTTGTTTATTAATCCTTTCAATTAAAAATAAAATTGTACACTACTTCTTTCCACTATTAGAGTTAATTACATCTCCATTGGTAGCAACATCATCACCACCACTTTCATTGCAACAGTCAAGACCACAGCAAAAAATTAAAGAAAAAAAAAACCATTAGTATATGAAGAAAATTAACAAGAGAGAGTGAGGAACTTGTTAACCAAAGTGAAACAACTATATTCAATCAAACATTTTTACAAGTACTTGTAGTGCATCTTAGAAGTCCAGATTTCAAACCAAATACTAAGTACATCATACTACCTAGATTTCAAAACAAATAAAATAAATCAAAACAAGCAATTAATTGCATAGATTGCAAATTGCAACCTCAAGATTGCAAACCCCCTTTCCATCCAATTCTATGGCGTCCATATCTAGATTTGTTGCTAAAGATTGCAAATTACAACCTCACGATGCTCTTTACATGCCAACTACTTTCTTACCTACAAGGAAGCTTCAAATCCATTTGTGTATGTGTTGATTTTTGATTTGTGCCACTCGTTGACTTGTGGGTATTGTGTAAGCTTCAAATCCAAAAGTGTCGAAAACATGTGGTCCATTTATCTTCTGTAGTGTGTTCCCCCAGCCAAACTAAATTCAAACACCTTCATGTTTCTTTCCTTGGAATCAGTCCAGATAATATGGAACAACAAAATATAACATAAAAAAGAAGAAAATTACTCATTCTAATGAACACCAAAAGGAGAGAATATATCAGTAGCAAAAATTATAAGGAAGACCAAAGGGAGAGAAACAGACCTCGTCACCGCCTCGCCACCGTCGCCCTCTCTGTTCTTCTCTCACCGCCTCTTTATGTTCATCTCTCGCCACCTTCCTTCACCTCACCGCCGCCTCTCTTTGCCTCTCCTTGCCTTGCTTCACCTCCCTCGCCTCGCTGGGAAACCATGTCACCTACGCAGCCCTCTCCGTTCGTCGCCTCTCTGTTCGTCTCTCTAAGGGGCTAGGGTTCAAAAACGAAAAGGGGTTGAAAAGCAAAATAAGAAGGGAAAAGGAAAATAAAAATTTAAAATGACGTCGTTTTGGAACACCACAGGAGGCGTCCTAGGAAAGGGCAGCAGACGATCTGGACTCATTGCAAGGGTGAACTATCTTGCAAGTGGTGTGTCGGAAAAGCCCCTTCAATGCCTAAGTTAGAACTAGGATCAATATAGACAAAAGAACACATGAAGCAAAGTGATAATACGTATGTATATAATTAGGTCGAATCTCATTCTCTATTGCTTTTGCCTTCTTTTATAGCCTTTTCACCAAATGTTTGGTCTAGCATGGGACTCTTGTCCATCAGGGACTTCTACTCACATGGGCTTATCCCAAAGACTTGGCATCGTAGACATATTTTGCACTAGTCAATCGAGCTAATTAGATTGTCCTAATTGGCCCACATTGCTTTCATCGGTCTGACTATGCCATTGATCAAGGAAATCCAACCTAGCTCTCTGTTATCAAGTCATTCATAATCATTCGGAAGCCAATTCAGGTCATAGCAGCTCGTGCCCTAGCCATCGATGTTGGCAAGTCCCAAACTAGGCTCAAGGCCACTGAACTCCCGACCAGCTCCACTGGGTCATTCAACCACACCTTTATATTGAGTTATCACATAGGCCCATCGTGGGTCTAAGACACAACCTGACAGTCCAATGGCATATGTATGCCCGGTCTTAATTGCTCCCACACTTGGCTACACGAGTTGAAAAAAGTTTTCTTAACCTACCACTAGTTGCTAAGATTTTCCACTAAACATGGTGTTAACAAAATTATGGGAAATCAGATGGCTTCTAAGCAATGTTTAATAATAACATTGGGAAGCAAGAGAAACATGGCTGCTCAAAAACACATGGAGATAGTAGACGTGGGAGGAGAACCAACAAAAAGGTGGTTGAAGACTTAAAGAAAGTGCAGATTGAACACAATGATTTGGACAAATATTTCTTACTCATCTCTTCTTTATTTGAGCAAGAATGGTCAAATTTGTTGGCATTTTATTGTCCAACATTGAAATTTTTTGCTTGTACTTCTTACGAGATGCTTGGTATAGATCCCAAGGCTATTTGTTATCTCAACGTAGATTCTTGCTATGAGATTGTGAAGTAGATCGTCTCCATCGAAACCAGATTGTCAACATGGAAGCTTTGGATGCATATTGTTCTTGCATCTAAGTATGAAGTAGATCATCAAGTTGGTTCGGAAGAGTTCATTGGGCTGGATAGATTTTTGAACAACCTTTTATTTTCAATTCAATTTTAAATATATATCTGTCAATTCATAACTACTAATGTTGGCATCAATGGTGATCTTAGAGATTGTTTGGAAATTCACAAAAAAAAAAAAAAGTTAATTTTTGACTTTAAAAAATTAAATATCACAACAATTTTTTTACTTATAAAATAATAAATATTTTAACAACTTTTCCAACACAAGCCAACCCCATTAGGGCTAAGCAAGGAATCCGTAAAATCTGTAATCTGATCTGGTCCAATCAATTCAGTAGGTTTGGATTGGTTTTTTGAATCCATGGTTCGGTTCCGGATTGGAAATTTAAAAATCTGTAGGCTACGAATCAATTCCGGATTGAACCCTACGGTTCCGGATTCAAACCAATCCAGACCGTATAGAAATAGTCTATATTTATACTATATACCCTCTCACATAATATCATTTCTTGTCTCATATAAAAGCTAAACTCTAATCTAATTCACGCCACTCCCTCACTGTCTCTCATTCTCATCTCTCTCTTGGTACTCTCTTTCTATCTCTCTCTTCTCTTTCTCATCTCAGATTAGACTAAGTTCTCTCTCGGTACTGTCTCTCACGCTCTCATCCATCTTAGATCAGATCAGTGAGCTGCTTGTCTCTCTCTCTCTCTCTCTCTTCTCTCGATATTGTCCCTTACACTCTCAACCATCTCAGATTAGATAGGTGAGCTATTTGTCTTCTCTCTCTCTCTCTCTCTCTCTCTCTCTCGATGTTTTTAGACATAGTCATCTCAGATCATCTATCTCAGATCAGATCGGTAGCTGTATCTGTTTGTCTCTCTCTCAATAAGCTCTTTGTCTCTCTCTCTCTCTCTCTCTCTCTCTCTCTCTCTCTCTCTCTCTGTGACACTATTTTTGTTCCTTTGTTCTTAGACGCAGTTAGCTCAGATCATCCATCTCAGATCACATCGGTAGCTGTAACTGCTTGTCTCTCTCTCGGTGAGCTCCTTATCTCTCTCTCTCTCTCCCTAACACTCTAAAATGGGTTTAATCTCAAAGAAAAAACATATACTGTTGTGATTTTATCTCAGATAGGTGGATTTAATCTCAAATCAATTGTTCATCTTATCTATAATGGTTTTAGTAAATGTAAGTAAAAAATCTTTATTGTGATTTCATTTCATCTTTATAGTAAGTAAGAGGTTTTATTTTTATTTTTTTTCTGTTTTATCTTAAATGGGTGGGCTCTGTCTCTGTCTCTCTCTCTCTCTCTCTCTCTCTCTCTTCTCGGTGAGCACCAAATGTTTTTGTTGTGCTGCTGCTTTTGTTACATTCATGCTTTTGTTTGTTTGTTTGTTTGTTGTTGTCTAAAACCAGTTTGTCTCTGTTTGTTTGCTTAGAATTTGTGGAAAGGAAAATGTCTACTACTGCTGAATTTGTTTGTTGTTGTCTCCTACTGTTGAATTTTGTTCTCACTGCTACTGAATTTGTTTGTTGTTGTCCCCTACTGTTGAATTTTGTTCTCACTGCTGCTGAATTTGTTTGTTGTTGTTATCTCTGTTGTTGTCTATTGTTGCTAAATTTTGTTCTCGCTGTTTGTTTAAACACGGATTTGTTTGTTGTTGTTGTGTCTATTTGTTTGTTGTCTACTACTGCTACTGCTGCTACTTTTGTTTGCTTTAAATGTTCTATATATATTTTTTTACTTGATTATGTGAATCCGTGATCCTAAATCGATCCAATCTGTGTTTAAATGGGTTGGTTCGGATTGGTTCAACGATTTAAACTGATTGGATTGGTTTTAATTTTTCAAGAACCGCAGATAATAGATTGGTCCTGGTTTTATCCCAATCTAGACCAATCCGGACCATGCTCATCCCTAAACCCCATGATAAATATTTTAACAACTTTCCTAATACAAGCCAACCCCAAACTAGCCGTAAGCATTTTTTTTTTTTTTTTTTTTTGAGCGGCAAGCAAGCAAGCAAAATATATTATATAATAAAAGATACAAAAGCTTGGGAAGAATGAGTATCATTATTTTAGCTAAGCATCCTAACGAGATTGGCATCAAAAGCAAGACTAATCATGTGCATCCCCAAGCCCCCAAATTGAGTTAGAGAGATTCCAACTCCAAACACTCCACAAACATCCTCCAATACAAGTACAAAAGTACAAACCACCCGTAAGCATAATCAGAGTAAATTTATAAGTAGCGTCATATTATTGTTCCTGTGTGAGTGATTTTCTGATCACACTGCCTGCTTAGTAATCAACTGGAGAGCATCGGCAGAATAGATGGCTTTTAGCTAACCTGCAATAGAAGAGAAGACTCCAGTGGTGGTTCGCCACCCGGGGGTACTCCGACGATCAAGTCAGTACTCAATATCTCTCAAAGATAATCAATAGTGCTAAACTCACTAGCTTGAGCATGAAAAGCATACCTTAGAGCCATGGGGGTGCCTCTCTTTTATAGCCAACATAAACCTAGTCCCAATAGAAGCCTAACTTCTATGGACTTAGGATTACTGCTAATCTTGGACTCCCAGTAAGATTAGGATAAACTCTCTAAGAGTTTTATCTTAATACAAACTGAAGTCTTCTCTCATTCTAGGACTCTTGTCCCTCATCCAGGTTGAGTTCCCTTTTCATTCTAGGACTCTTGTCCCTTATCCACTTATCTCGGATTCCGATATCTTCGGAGATAACCTTAGCCTTGCCGAGATCACCTCGGCGTCACGACCAAGACACGTAGCACCTCGGCTGACACGTCGGCGTCACCTTGCCATGTGTTGGTACTCATAAAATATCCCACAACTACCCCCTAGGTTCTATTACCTCGGCATTCTGAGGTGATGGAACCTACACTATTCGTTCATCTGTACCCCTCTGTCCGAGATCAAACTCGCCGACCTCAAAGTTCCCTGGACTTTACTGTCCACTGGTGTCAAGAATCAAGTTTCATGCTTTCTAAGCTGCTTAAAATTGCACCTCCTAGCCGAGGTTCTGGTTCCATTAATTCGTAAACTCCAAGAGCTTTGCAACTGCTCCACTCACACTCTCTGGTGAGTTCCCAATTTCCAGTCATCTATTTGACTCCGGCGATTTTCATATCGGCGTTCATTTCACTTGGTAGGTTCATAAACTCTTTACTTGCTATTAAGCTCAATCTTTCATAACTCTTCTGAATCTGTTTACTTGCCATCTGTTGCCTTCTATTTCGTTTGTCTTTAAGTTTTGACAACCTGGTAGTCTCGCCAAGTACGCAGATATTGCTTGAGCTTGACTTTAACTTGTAAATTTTTCTCAAAAATTTCAACAAGTGTTTAACCATCATCCTTTATCACTTGGTAGGTTCATAAACTCTTTACTTGCTATTAAGCTCAATCTTTCATAACTCTTCTGAATCTGTTTACTTGCCATCTGTTGCCTTCTATTTTTGTCTATCTTTAAGTTTTGACAACCTAGTAGTCTCGGCAAGTACGCAGATATTGCTTGAGCTTGACTTTAACTTGTAAATTTTTCTCAAAAATTTCAACAAGTGTTTAACCATCATCCTTTATCATAACCTCGGCTTAACTATAACTTGTAAATTCACACAGAATTTCAACAAGTGTTTAAACCAATCTTCTTCCGATACGACCTCGGTTTAACTTCAACTTGTAAATTCACACAGAATTTCAACAAGTGTTAAATATCACATCGGTTTAACTTCAACTTGTAAATTCACACAGAATTTCAACAAGTGTTAAATATCACATCGGTTTAACTTCAACTTGTAAATTCACACAGAATTTCAACAAGTGTTAAACATCACATCGGTTTAACTTCAACTTGTAAATTCACACAGAATTTCAACAAGTGTTAAACATGACATTGGTTTAACTTCAACTTGTAAATTCACATAGAATTTCAACAAGTGTTAAATATCACATCGGTTTAACTTCAACTTGTAAATTCACACAGAATTTCAACAAGTGTTAAACATGACCTCGGTTTAACTTCAACTTGTAAATTCACACAGAATTTCAACAAGTGTTAAACATCATCTCGGTTTAACTTCAACTTGTAAATTCACACAGAATTTCAACAAGTGTTAAACATCACATCGGTTTAACTTCAACTTGTAAATTCACACAGAATTTCAACAAGTGTTAAACATCATCTCGGTTTAACTTCAACTTGTAAATTCACACAGAATTTCAACAAGTGTTAAATATCACATCGGTTTAACTTCAACTTGTAAATTCACACAGAATTTCAACAAGTGTTAAACATGACCTCGGTTTAACTTCAACTTGTAAATTCACACAGAATTTCAACAAGTGTTAAACATCATCTCGGTTTAACTTCAACTTGTAAATTCACACAGAATTTCAACAAGTGTTAAATATCATCTCGGTTTAACCAACTTGTAAATTGCTACAAATTTCAACAAGTGGTAAATATCATCTCGGTTTAACCAACTTGTAAATTGCTATAAATTTCAATTAGTGTTAAACATCATCTCGGTTTAACTTCAACTTGTAAATTCACACAGAATTTCAACAAGTGTTAAACATCACATCGGTTTAACTTCAACTTGTAAATTCACACAGAATTTCAACAAGTGTTAAACATCATCTCGGTTTAACTTCAACTTGTAAATTCACACAGAATTTCAACAAGTGTTAAATATCATCTCGGTTTAACCAACTTGTAAATTGCTACAAATTTCAACAAGTGGTAAACATCATATCGGTTTAACCAACTTGTAAATTGCTACAAATTTCAACAAGTGGTAAACATATTCTTCTTCTCTCTGCCCCCTGCATGGCTTCCACATACTCCTTTGCGAACCTTATAAAAGGTCTTCAACCTGACTAACTACAGTCCAACCTTGTGTGTTTTCTTTTTTATCTTCTGGGATCTGAGATTTGCTCACTGAGCTCTTCTCTTTTCGGACTTAAGTGCCGAGATCTTGTCTGCTAGAATCTTGGATCTGCTCACTCAGGTTGAGCTCTTCTCTTCTTGGACCTACTCATCTAGGCCGAGATCATGTCTTCTAGGATCAGGGATCTGGAATCCGGGATCTACTCACTTAGGCTGAGCTCTCGTCTTCTCGGGCCTACTTGTTTAGGCTGAGATCATGTCTTTTCGGATCTGGGATCCAGGATCTGGAATCCGGGATCTGCTCACTCAGGATGAGTTCTTCTATACTTGAATGTTATCTCTTTGGGAGCGCTTATGCCCCCTGTCTTTGCATCCCTCCTAGAAAGGTCTTCGTTCCTCCGCAGGTATCTATCCTTCCATACCTGGAGGTCATCTTCGTTGTAGTATCCACTTTGATCTATTGTCTTTGGTGCGCCATCTTCCTAGCCGGCGTCTTTCACTCCGTGACTCTGGTCACGAGTTTCTGTGTTGCGGTTGTCCCCTTCAACGTCGAGGTTGATAGGTCTCCCATTCCCAGCAGGAGCGTTGTCTCTAGTTTGATCCTTCTGTCCGTCATTGGCCATCTATTCTTCTTTCTTTCATTGGCCATCTATTCTTCTTTCTTTCCCACAGACGGCACCAAATTGTGTGAGTGATTTTCTGATCACATTGCCTGCTTAGTAATCAACTGGAGAGCATCGGCAGAATAGATGGCTTTTAGCTAACCTGCAACAGAAAGAGAAGACTCCGGTGGTGGTTCGCCACCCGGGGGTACTCCGACGATCAAGTCAGTACTCAATATCTCTCAAAGATAATCAATAGTGCTAAACTCACTATCTTGAGCATAAAAAGCATACCTTAGACCCATGGGGGTGCCTCTCTTTTATAGCCAACATAAACCTAGTCCCAATAGAAGCCTAACTTCTATGGACTCAGGATTACTGCTAATCTTGGACTCCCAGTAAGATTAGGATAAACTCGCTAAAAGTTTTATCTTAATACAAACTGAAGTCTTCTCTCATTCTAGGACTCTTGTCCCTCATCCAGGTTGAGTTCCCTTTTCATTCTAGGACTCTTGTCCCTTATCCACTTATTTCGGATTCTGATATCTTCGGAGATAACCTTGGCCTTGCCGAGATCACCTCGGCGTCACGTGGCACCTCGACTGACACGTCGGCGTCACCTTGCCACGTGTTGGTACTCAGAAAATATATCCCCACAGTTTCAAAAATGTTTAAGAGCTCTAATCTAGGAGCTCTAAGGGAGCTCTAACTGGTGGGTCCCCACTTCTTGATATGATGTTTTGGCTCTTTTTTTTTTTCCCTTTCACTGTCAGCTCATTAGAGCTAGCTTTAGAACTGCTGATTTAGAGCTTTGAATCATAACTGTTATTGTTTTGTGTGTCATGATCCTAATAAGATTCACCACAATGTGAGTGTTTGGGAAGTGACTATTTTTTAGGTTTTTTGACTATTTTAGTAGACTATTTTAGTTTTTGTGTTTGGGAAGTTTGGTTAAATTTTTGGATTGATTGTTGTATTGAAGAAATGTGTTTAAAGTGATATTTGAAGTTGAAATAACAAATTTGCCTCTAATATTATTTTTTCCAAAATTGATTTACAGGGACAAAATGGTCATTTAACTACTTGTGGGATGGCAGTGATAGCCTCAGCCTACACTATGAGACACAATGTAGGCTGTCCGTGCAATGATAGCTACTGTTTTTTTTTTTTTTTTTTTTTTTAAATTAAAGAGTTTGTGTACTATTTGAGGTTAAAAGATTTTTTTTTATTGTTTGAGACTATTTTAGTGTCAAACTTGAGTTCCCAAATACCCCCAATAGAAATATCAACCAATTTTATAAAAAGAGATTCTTTGAGATAGTACCAAAACCCTCGAAGCAATCGTTTCCTGCACAGGTTGGAGTTATTGGCAATGCAAAGGCGTCCCCCGCCTCTTGTCCGCATCTGTGACTTTGTACTAATAATAATATTAAAATTAAAATATTGAATTTATACAAAAAAAAAGTGATAGATATGTTGTCAGTAAAAGAGAAAATACTTAAAAAAAAAGGATACAAGCGAAAGAAAAAGAAAAAAATTATTCACAAAAAAAAATATAAGTGTGTCTGTGATAAGGTGCAAATGTCATTTGCATCTCATAGATTGATTATTTTTTTCGCTTCTCCCGGTACCTATAATTCTCCCATTGAAAAATAAGAGAGTTACTTAATAGTGTAACAGAAAAAATACGAAATACAAAACATACAGAACTTGAGTTGCACCCCATCATGGGACTTGCATCCACCATGTTTGTGTAATTATTATTATTATTATTTTTTTTTTCTGTCTCACTATCATGTAGTACCCTTTAAAAAATTGTCAATAATTAATAGGTGTCCGGAGCAAAGGTAGCCCGTGACCTTGAGGTGAGTTTGAGTCATGAGTGGAAATTTTTTTATCTTATTTGTTAGTTTATTTTTTTTAAGGAAAACAAGTAAAAGCCAATATGTTCTTGTAATTTTATTCTCCACAATTTGTTGGTTGTCTTCATTTGTTGATGTGGGTTTAGGTTGTGTTTGGATACTTATTTTATTTTATTCTCAAAAAAATGAAGCAAAATGCAAATGAATTAGTGTTTTTTTTAAGGGTAAATTATAAATATATTCCCTGAGATTTGCTTAAAATAGAGATCACTTCCTATAGTTTGAAAAATTACAAATGCCCCCTCATTAGAATTTTTTATTTAATAGAATTAACTAAGAAAATGAAATTCATAATTGTTCTCTTATACAATAATAAAATTACCTAAATTATTAATTGAAACATATTTTTAACATCATTAAAAATTATTAATTGACTTGATAATTTATTAATAAAAGGGACGATTTATTATGAAATTAGAAAATCTCAGGGGCTGAAATGTAATTTTTAAAATTACAGGAGACGATTCGTATTTTAATCAAATCTTAGATGGTATATTTGTAATTTACCTTTTTTCAAAATTATGAAATCAGTGTAAAAAGTAAAAAATAATTACAAATACATGAGGGTGTAACTTTTTCTCTTAAAAAAAAAAAACAAGCAAAAATTGCAAACCCCACCCCCCAGTAAATAGTTTCTCCACTTTTCACTGCTTGTAATACCCGTCTAATTTTATTTTATTTTATTTATTTTATTTTTTGAATAGATGTCAACATTGGCTTGGCTGCAACAGTTTTAGTAAGATTTTACTTTGTCTATGTAATTCTAATTTTGTCAATTTTATCCTTATATTTTCATTTTTGTTTCAATGTATTCTCTTTGTCATCGTATTATCTGTTAATATTTTAAAATAAAAAATGGCACGTGAAATTAGAATGATCAAAATAAAATTCAAGTAAAACTATAGAGATCACAGAACTATTTTATTTAATTTTTTTTTTTGCAAAAAAATAACAAAATTTTCATGTGAGTTGCACATGACTTTTTTGCGACCAAAATGTTGATGATTCTTGACAAAGGAAGCACATTGAAACTCATATGACAGTAGGAGATTAAAATTGATAAAATAGAAATTACGGCAATCAAAGTGAAACCTCGTTAAAACTAGAGGAATTAACAATGTAATTTACCATTTTTTTCAATTTTTTTTTTTCTTCTTGAAATCCTTCTAGAAATTTTATGATAAAATTATATATATTTATAACAGGATACATATAATATGCACCCTAAAAAGGTACACAGCATAGGATTTCCCTTCAAACACTACCTTAAAGTTCAACTCAAGAATAATTTCAATGGTGTGTTATTCTCAATAAAGCCAAAATTCGACAAGTAGTCTATCAAATCATCTCTAATGATTTGTTATTTTCCATATCAATTTATAGCAAGTTGTCAATTTTATTTTATTTTTTGTCAAATTTGACAAATGCTTATTATTATTATTATTATCATCTACTTGTGACAGGACTCACAAATAATATTTATATTTAATTGTTAATGAAAAGATAAAGAAACAACATTTGCATTATTAGAACAATATTGTTAAATTATGACATTTTAACACCATAAAATGTCAAAAGATGATTTTAGCATTGTTATTTAACAATAAGATTCTTTTTTTTATTACTATGATGATCTTCTTTGATAAATTAACCAACTCCAAGTGCATTCAACTGTTGAATTTTGAAATTTTTTTATAGGAAAAATGAAATTAACTTTTTTATTTCAACGTCATTTGTATTTTTCTTCCAAGCAATGCTAAATGTACTAAAACTCTTAAGAAAAATCTTATCAAAAGAATGTGTGTCCAAATATTATTGAAGGTGTTGGTCATATATTTTGTACAAGCCAATCACAGTCTAACACGTGGTTAATAAGGGGTAATTTGGAGAATCAGTAAAGATCTCCAGTCATCAACAGACATGTGACGACTTATATCAATGGCAATGGATCTGCAAGACACTAGAACAGTCAAGATGTGCAGGGTGACATGGCCAAACGGTTGCTGACAATTTAAATTCAAATTCAGAAAGGCAGCCCAACCGCAAGAGTAATTTAGTGGAAGCAAATTGTTTAAGGCCATGTCCAGTGATCATGGAGATTACTTTGACAGTTATCACCCACTTCGATGGTTACTAGTCACTTTGACAGTTATCATCAGAGTCTATAAATAGAGGAAAAGGCTGATAGTGAGGGGACCTAGACTCAAATCTAGAAAATCAGTTTATTTCCACTTTACATTTTCCAGTCTTTACATTTCCAGTTCTTTACTTCTTGCACTGCACTTCAAATTTCTAGGAGTAGTTTCAAGTTAGTTTGTTGTTGTAAACCCCTTTGAAGATGTGAAAGTGTGAAGGTACAATTGTAAATTCTTGTGTACTTAATGAAATTGGATTTCTGACACTGTTTCTCCCTTTTTCTTTTACTTTTGTGACTAGTTCTTCTAATTTTCTCCTAAAACAAGCCACCAGTAAAAGTCCTCTTCAGTGAAGCTAAAAGAATTTCAAAGCAATCGTCTGTTAATTGGTTGGTATCTAATATTTCTGTAAGGACTTATTGATCCTTGCTGACACACTCAAATTATATTTTTAACCTTCGAAAGCCAAAAAAACCAACATATATTTTTGGCACGCCCAGTGGAACCAATTATAATGGCTAGACGTCGGAGACAAGAAGAAAATGAACGCCTTAAAGAATGTGTGGAGGGAGATAACACAGAGGACAATATTGAGTCATATCCCGTGGATGTGTCTACTTCAAGTGGTCCTACACAATTGGTCGAAGAGACCACTACTTCAAGATATGCAACACAAGTCCAGAGTGTTGGACAAGGCCAGCAAACTGGCCTTTCAGTTGTTTCGTCTGCCCAACCAGCAAATCAATTGGAAGGGTTAGTTGATGTTATGGGACAACAGTTAATGCATATATGGAGAGATGGGCAGTATCCTTTTTGGATCGAATGAATACCTATCAACCACCTATTATTAGACAAGTTGAAAAAAATATAAACCTACTTCAGTAAAGATTGGCTCAAAATAGACAGCCTATGCAAAGTAATGGGCAAACCAGTGGTCAAACTAATAATCAAAATCATGATAGACCATCACCAGTGCCTCAATCATGGTACGAAGCCCCTCCTAGACTACTAATAAATCAAAATATGCTTTGCCCACCAACGAAACCATACCCATTGGTGCAGCAGGACCAATACAAGGAAATGGCACACGGATGTTTTCAAATCCTATGTTTGAACCTATACTTGGTACTAGAGTATTCACTAATCCTGTGTTTGAACTTACACCTGGGGGTTGGATGGAATTCCTGCAGTTGGAAGAGAAACAACACTTGTTCCTCCTCTAGTGGTTCCTTTCGCAGTACCTTTTGTGGGACAAACACCTATCCAAAGGGGTCAAACATACCCTCAAAATCAACCGGCACAACAAGGGTAGCCCATTCCCCAGGGATAACCAATCCCAAATGTGCCTCTACCTGAACCAAGAGGGCTCCAGGCACAAATGGTTCCTCTAAACCCTATGTTTACTCCCCCAATATTGGCCCAACCAACACAAAATGTTATACCTAGGGACCAAATCGCTAACATTGTTAGAAAAATTTGTGGACCTATGGCCCGAGGGGTCCAGACCCCTATTTACAGAAAACCTTACCCAGAATGGGTAGATAGGTTACATAAATACCCGAGGGAATATAAGATACCAGCTTTTACCCTTTTTTATGGGAATGAAAACCAGTCAAACACATTGCAAGATTTACAGGCTAATGTGGTGAATTTACCAACAATGATTATATGAAATTGAGACTCTTTCCAAACTCTTTAACTGGGGCGGCCTTTATATGGTACACAAACCTTACACTTGATTCTATTCAAACTTGGCAACAAATAGAAGAAGTGTTTCATGCCCAGTTTTTTCAAACAGAGCCTGAAGTATCTATGACAAACTTGGCAAGGTTGAGCCGAAAGCCTATTGAGAAGGCTGCTCAATTCATTGCCAGATTCAAAAGAGCACAAAACAAATATAAGGTCATAGTGCCTAAACCTGAATTTGTGAGGTTAGCCCAAAATGGGCTAGAGTTTAGACTTCGAAAGATGTTTGACTCTATAGAGTTTCGAGATCTAGTAGAATTAATTTATAAGGTCACCAGATATGAAACTCTACTTGAGAAAGAACAAGATTGAAGTAATGCATCCTATAGGACCTATTATAGGGACCCTAATTTTGAAATTGATGCAGCGGAGATCACAGGGAAAGAGCCTATGATCTGCGATGCATTAATTCAAAAAGATACTACCATTGATCAGCAGTTTAAAAAGAAAGACTTTCACAGAAAATATTCTTTTGATATATCAAAAGCAAATGACATATTTGATCATTTGCTAACAGTACATTTTCTAAAATTTCCTAAGGGAGTTAAGATCCCAACTTCAAAAGAAATTAAAGGCAAAATGTATTGGTCTCACTCAAATTAAAAACTGTATTGTTTTTCGAGACAAGATTCAAGAACAAATCAGGAAAGGAAGATTAAAATTTCCAGCCAGAATATAAAAGACAATGGGAATTGACACAAATCTATTTACTGAGATCAATAAAGCGGTAGCCAATGTTGGTGTATCAAACTGTCGTGCCCAAAAAGTGGAGAAAAGTCTCTCTTTGAAGTAATTGGATGAGATTAATGTGCAGATGCATGTTGCCAGCTAAACTGCCTTTAAGAAGAACACATAAGGTTCACCAGCAAGTGGGCAAAACTTCGTAGGCGAAGAGGATAATTCCAGCGAAGAAGCTTTGGATGATGACTCACTCAAAGCAGTTGTTATGCAGCGAATGTGTCCTAGGTGTAGGCTAAGTTACAAATGGCTGAAAGGGCTTCCAATTGACGAGAAGCAGTACTACAAAGACGTGCAGAAAGATAGTAGGCCAGTCAATACCTACAACAATAAGGCATACCCAAATAGTCCCAGGCAGCAACCATCCTTGGTTGGGCCACCAGATGCTAGGAATTTGTCAAGGGTTAAGAGACTTTTGTATGAAACCAGGCTACCAAACTACTACAGAATGGACAACAAGCCTATAAGTAAGCCTTACCTTAGCACGAGACAAGGAACCAAGGTCAATGATTGGCCTTCAAAGTTAAAAATAGTAGGCCCAATGACTGGCACAGTAGGTTCATGGGTACTAGGAGTACCAGACTGGTTTGTCATGCAAAACAAACCTAAAATGATACCAACCCAGGGGAAGGCCTTTATAGGTAAGGACCGAATGATCAAACCTCCTTTGGTGGCTCCAAATAATTGGGTCTTACTTAAAAACCTGAAGACAAAGGAACCAAACATGGTTCCTGTGATCTCTAGATCCCAGAGAAGGAAGATCCAATGAAGATTCACTAAATACCAGAAGGATCTAAAGGGAGCCGGTGAGGGCAACTCTTTGGCACAACTAAGAGGTCAATTGGAAGAAAAGGAAAGTTCGAAGCCTACTCCCAAGATTAACAAAAGTGTCAGTAGGGAAAAATTGGCAGAGGTTCATGCTGAACTAAGAGCTAATGAGAGATCCAGTTTGACAGACCTTAAAAAGGCCTTAATGGAAAGTGATGATGATAGTGAAACAGACGAAAGAACTGAACCAGGCCAAGAAAAGGTATTAGATGAGGAAGACATGTTTGAAGCCTTTATGGCTGGGCAAACAAAGTCTGTATTCATGAAAGACCAATAACAGACTGCTATTAAGGAGCCTGCTAGCCTAGAGGTGCCAGAATGTAGCATGAAAGATGCATCCCAAGCATCAAGTCAAACCAACAGATGCAACTAGTAGTGCAGTTTAGCTCACTCTCTCTAATGCTAGTCAATATGGACTATGTGCTGTCGTGGGAGTTTCAAGCTAAAAAAAAAGGATCAGGAGAGTTAGGAGGATGATCCTATAGAAGTCTCTAGTGAGGACTCATAGACTAGCATAGTCCAGATGAGTCTAAAGTAGCCAAGCCTATAAAGACTGATGAAGAAAAAGAAGAGGTAAGCATAGTTACCCTATCATACCCCTTCGAATATCCCACATTGTCAATGACTCAATATGTCAAGCCCTTGTACATCAAGGAATATTTCGATGAGATAGAGATGAACATGGTATTAGTGGATAATGGGGCAGTAGTAAACTTTCTTCCTCGTTCATCTTTGAGGAAGTTGGGCAAAAGAAACCCTAGATTGATCCCAATGAGCATGACCATTACTGATTTTGCTGGGGACAAGCAGATGGCTCAAGGCATACTACCCATTAATCTGAGTATGGGGACACGGGATTGTATGACTGTCGTTTTTGTCATAGACAACAATGCCAAGTACAATGCCTTGCTTAGTAAAGATTGGATCCACACCAACAAGTGTGTGTCTTCCTTTTTACATCAAAAAGTGATGATAGCTCTGAGCAACAGGAAAACAGAGAAAATAAATGCAGACCCACAGCCCTTCACTGCATGTGCAGACTTTGCAGAAGCAAAGTTGTATACTGAAGGGGTGGTTCCACTAAGTGTGCTGAGGAAGTCTGATGCAACAGCTGAAGTAACGGCTGATGAGGAAGTGGCACACCTGAAACATTTGGTACAAGAAAGTGCTGATAATGAATACGACTACATCATCGAGGATACCAACAATGCCTAGTTATAGACAGGAAGATCGAGAAGCCAGACCATTGGATTTAGTCAAATTCTTCACATTAGACATTAAGGCAATAGTCCGGAAAGTCCAAAAAGAAAAAAGGGAAGCCATAATGATTGGCGGCAAACATAAGCAACATTAAGCCACATCATTGGCTCTAAGTAAGTATTGTGCGTTGGATATTGAAACTAAAGTCTAGGAAATACAGGAAGAAGAAGCTTTATGGACAGATTTTATCTATGAAGAAGAAAGTAAAAATGATGAACCAGGGAGGGTTGTAACAGATTGAAGGGAAAAAGTTGTTTTGAAGATAGAAGAGGCTGAAGGAGAAGCATTAGTAAGCACTCAGGTGCAAGATCCTTTGGAAGAAGTCAATCTAGGAGAAGCTTCAGTACAGCAACCTACCTACATCAGTGCTTGGTTGGATCCCATTACTAGGGACCAATTATTGGCTATCCTGAAACAATATAAGAATTGTTTTGCTTGGTCTTACAATGACCTACCTGAATTGGACAGGTCATTGGTGGAACATAGACTTCCAGTCAAGCCAACTTTAAGCCATACAAGCAAAAACCTAGACGAATGAGTCTTGAGGTGGTTCAGAAGGTGAATGAGGAGATTGCTAGGCTCCTAAAAGCAGACTTTATCAGAACAGTTAGGTATGTTGAATGGTTATCCAATATTGTACCTGTGGTCAAGAAGAATGGTAAAATGAGGGTTTGTATTAATTTCAGAAATCTAAATTTGGCAACTCCAAAGGATGAGTACCTCATGCCTATAGTTGATCTGTTGGTGGACAGTTTAGCAAGACACAAAATCTTATCAATGATGGATGGACACTCTGGTTATAACTAGATATGTATAGCAGAGAAGGACGTTCACAAGACAATTTTCAGGTGTCCTGGGAACATTGGGACCTTCGAATGGATTAAGATGCCATTTGGGTTGAAAAATGCTAGAGCAACATATCAGAGGGCAATGAACACCATCTTCCATGATCTCATTGGAGGGTACTTGGAGTGTTACATTGATGATATTGTTGTAAAATCTCAGTCTATGGAAGAGCATCTGGTCCATCTAACAGCAGCTTTCGAAAGAATAAGGAAATTCAAGCTAAAACTCAATCCACTCAAATATGTTTTCGGTGTATCAACTAGAAACTTCTTGGGGTATATACTGCACAAGAAAGAAATACAGATTGATCAGAACAAAGCCAAAGCCATCATTGAGGCCAAACCTCCATCAAATAAGAAAGAATTGCAAAAATTCTTTGGTCAGGTTAATTTTCTTCGAATGTTTATTTCTAACACTGCTGGAAAAACTAAAGTATTTTCTTCTTTGTTGAAGTTAAAAAATGAAAAAGAGTTTATATGGACAACAAAGCATCAGGCTGCTTTCAAAGGAAGCTAAGCCTATTTGGCCAAGCCTTGAGTGTTGATGCCACCAAGGAAGGACAGACCTTTGAAATTATACATTGCTACAGCTGAAGAATCATTGGGAGTTTTCTTAGCACAAGACAATGAAGAAGGCAAGGAACAAGTAGTCTATTACCCTAATAGGTTTTTAAACTCTTATGAATGTAAATACTCAGATGTAAAAAAGCTATATTTAGCCTTGTACTTTGCAGCAATGAAATTAAGATATTATCTTTTGCCTATTGTTGTCTTGGTAATTGCAACCACAAATTTGGTTAAATATATATTATCTACACCTATATTAAGAGAAAGAATTAACAAATGGATTTTAGCTTTATCAGAGTTTCATTTGGAATATGTCCCCCAAAAGATAGTAACAAGTCAAGTATTGGCTAATTTCTTAGCTGATTATCTATGTCAAATAGAAAGTCAAGAAATAATGGAACTTGACACAACTGATATACAGCCATGGCAAATGTGGTTTGATGAGTCAAAAGCTAATGGTCTAGTGGGAATTGGTGTTGTAAATAAGTCACCACAAGGGACAGAAACCACACATGGTTTCAAAATTGATGAAACTACCTGTTCCAATAACCAAGCTGAGTATGAAGCTTTAGTTATGGGACTTGAGATACTTATTGGTCTACAGGCTCATGCAGTTAACATATTTGGAAATTCTCAATTGGTAATTAATCAAGTAAAAGGAATCTTTAAATCTCAAAGTGCAAGCATGTTACCATATTATGCTACTACGTAACATTTGCTTTCCCAATTTCAAGTGACAAATGTAACTTACATCCTAAGATTCATGAATCATAAGGCTAATAATGTGGCTTAGAAGGCTTCAAATTTCAAAAGAATGGATAATACTCAAATACACATGAGTCAAGCAACACATCAGAAACTAATACCACCCTTAGCTAAAAGAGGCCTATTGGTAGAAGTTAATCAAAATAACTTGGAAGAACATGATTAGAGGTATCCAATCAGTCAATATTTAATTGGCCCTTCTTCGAAGGCTAGCAGGAAGCTTAAATTACAGTCAATGCAATTCCTAGTGTATGGGAATGATTTTTATAAAAAGAGGGCAGATGGACTACTGTTGGAATGCTTAGAACCAAAGGAAGCATTGACCGCCATGGCTGAAGCGCATGAGGGTATTTGTGGTGCTCATCAGCCTGGTATAAATATGAGGTGGTTGCTTCAAAGGCATTCTTACTATTGGCCAACCATCCTTAAGGATTGCATAGAATATGCAAAGGGTTGTCAAGCATGTCAGAAGCATGGCATAATAAGACATGTTCCAGTAACTGATCTACATGCAGTGGTGAAGCATTGGCCATTCAGAGGGTGGGCAATGGATATGATATGGAAAATTCACCCACCCTCTTCGAAGCAACATTGCTTCATTTTGGTGGCTACAAACTACTTTACTAAGTGGGTTGAAACTAAGCCTTATAAAACCGTGGATCAGACAGAGGTGATAGAATTTCTCAGTGAGTTAATCCACAAGTTTGGTATTCCACAAACCATAACTATGGACAATGGGATTGTGTTTGATGGAAAGCTAGTAAAGGCTTTCGCAGCAAAATTTGGAATTAGTCTTATTAATTTCACCCCCTATTATGTACAAGCAAATGGTCAAGCAGAGTCATCTAATAAATCCTTGAAGAAAGAAATACAGAAGGTTGTGGAAGACAATTCTAGAGATAAGCATAACTTATTGTTAGATGTGTTATAGGCTTATAGGACTTCCCAAAGATCAAGCACAGGAGTTACTCCTTATGCCTTCGTATATGGGCATGATGCAGTGTTGCCTGCAGAAATCAATGTCAAGTCTTCAAGAGTAAAATGCCAAGACCTTCTAAGTGCTGGTCAATATCATCAAAGAATGCATTTAGAGTTAGAAAATGTGGATGAAGCTAGAATTTTGGCTCTAAATAATATCCTTTTGCAAAAGAAAAAAGTAGCCAAAAGCTACAATAAAAGGGTTCAACATATTAGCTTTGATGAAGGAGACTTGGTGTGGAAAACAATACTGCCAATAGGAATTAAAAGTCATAAGTTTGGCAAGTGATCACCTAATTGGGAAGGACCATACCAAATCCATAGAGTCTTGCTTGGAGGAGCCTACCATTCAAAAAAATTTAATGGGTATGTGCATCCCAAAAAAAATTAATGGCAAGTGTGGTGGCCGAATAATTGCAGACGCGGATAGGCAATGTATAAATTCCTAATCGGTGTATAGTATGCATTCGGCCCCGCTTGTAGACGCGCTCCGGAGAACTCCCGAGGGAACCTCGTCTTGTTCTCTAGCACACTACAGTTCGGACTCAAATGTCACGGTTCTGAATCTAATCTCACAATGTGCGATGTGAGACCGATAAATCACCAAAGAGTTCAAATCCGGCAAATCGTTTTGGAAAACTGATTTTTATAAAGAAGTGCCAAACATGGACTGCTTTGCCAGATACAGAGTCGCCACCTAAATATTTTATGTTGGGGGAATTTAGGAAACCCTGACTTGCGCCTAAGGCCACGTGTCCGTCATCACAAAAGTTGCCTCGGCTCGGGAACTTGGGTACGATTGGGGAAGGTCATCTATGAGCACCCCGCTCGCCCGATCAAAGATCGACCTGTACTAAGCATGATATCTTGTTTTTGAAAACACATGCGTTCTTATTTCAGTTAATTAGCTAGAATTACTATGTGATGCACACAGCAAAACAAGTATAGACTAGATCGCCTAACTTGGAACAAAGCATTGCATATCCGTTTGTTTGGAAAATAGTTTGAAGTTTGCTACTCGCAAGTAGGTTAAAATGCGGATTTTGATGAATTGTCCCAATTCAGGTAATCCAACCTTCACCCACAGGCATTCAAGCAATTAATCACATAAGCAATTAGCCTCATGGCAAGCATGCTGTCATGGCAATCAATAACACACATGTAGTATGCTAAAACGTAAACACTTACGGTGTACTCCGAGCCAAAACAAAGAACCAGTTAGAAATCATGCATGATCCTAGTTCATGTTAAGATGGCTAATGCAACACATGCAACAATGCAA
The DNA here is from genome assembly GCA_030407325.1 of Camellia japonica. Lineage (NCBI taxonomy): Eukaryota > Viridiplantae > Streptophyta > Magnoliopsida > Ericales > Theaceae > Camellia > Camellia japonica. The sequence continues at coordinate 134,376,746 of JAPPVO010000031.1, forward strand.
CTAAAATAGGCTCGGCGATCTAGAATATCATGTGAAATGCAACTTTGATAACATGTTGTTGAACACGTATTCAAGTAAATGTATTAAAAATACAATGCAGTTAGTATGATGCGTCAAGCCTGGTGCATGCAATACAGATGAATGGATGTACGCATGCAAGCATAAGGTATGCTAAATGAAATATGCCCTAAAACTAACCATCGTAAGCGGTTAAGTAAAAGGGAGAAAGAAATGGGGGTTAGAAGACATGCATCACACACACGCACACTTATTACAACAGTGTGTCCTCTCGAGGGAGGGACCGAATAAGAAGCTAACTAACTAATCTAAGCTAATTAAACTAATTATTACAACACAAATTAATTAGCTAATCCTAGTTAACTAATTATTACAAAACGAATTGAAATAGCTAAACGCATTAACTATTAAAGGTACAAACCAAAGCAAAACCTAACTATCTAAGCATGGTAGCTAAGGAAAGCAATAAATCAAGAGCCTCAGAGGTAGAGGAATGCATGCATACCCGGTCGCCTCATTCGGAAATCCAATGCGATGCCTCGATTTGCCTCTGTTTTCATTTGTTCTCAGAAACTTGAACCAAGCTCCAGAAAGCTGAAACTCCACCTTGGGAATCCTGTGGGAGGGTGGTCGACCACTTTTGGTCTCTAGAAACACCTGCCGACCACTTTTGGTTGTTGAAAAACCAAAAAAGTGGTCGGCCAGCTACTTTTTCTGCCTGGCCGACCAGTTGTTGCTACTGAACTGCAATTTGCTGCAACAGAGAGCAAGAAAGGGCATGGCAATGTATTTGCAAGATATGTGTGCACAACCACCCTCCCTATCATGTCATGAACTCAAGGAAGTGTAGTTCTCGACCCTCGGGCCACCAATCGCGCATTTCAATGCGTGATGGCCGAGAGGCGAAGTTACACAATTCAATATGAAAATGAATGCACAAGTAAACACATAAAGCCTAAAACTCTATCATGGATGATCAAGAGCGTCGGCAACTGGGAATTAAGGCACGTTTCATCACTTTAAGTATGAAACGTCCCTCGTTTCCCGTGTTTGGACTAACACCTATTCCAAACACAATGCAAGCAAGCAAGCAAGCATGGCATACACAATGCGACTCAAGCATGCAAGTATGCAATATGACTTAAGCATGCAAACATGCAATGCAATATGAACAACCTAACAAGGCTAATAGCATGCACAATGCTAAAGCATGTAACAACTAGCATACACAATGCTAAATGCTAAAAACTAGATGACATACTCACTGCAAGGCATTCATAAGGTTCCAAGCATAATGTAATGCATGCATACACAATGCAATGCAACAAGGGCAACTTATGTAATATACCAAGCATGGCATGCTCAATGGACTTAAACCAAAAGAGTAGACTTCAATCATGCCCAAATCAGTGGCCATTGGTGATGAAATGAAGGCACATAAAGCAAGGCATGCATGCACAATGCATTGGCCATCAAAGAGGTCAAAGAGCACAACTCTCAAGCGTGCTCAATGAGTGACAAAAGTGGAAGTGTAAAAACACTAAGTGCACTGAAATGAAGCAAGAAATGATGCCAAATCATTCAAACAACATAAGTAAAGCATGCTAGGGTCCTAAGGCATGAAAGCTAGCAAAGAGCAACACAAGGAGGCATGCAATACATGGCACAAATGCATGAATTAAGCATGGACAGAGCTCGAGTAGGTCAAAACAAAGACCAAAACATGCTAAGATAAGGGCCCAAAGGCCTAGGCATGCAAGCATACGAGCTAAGCCATAAGCTAGGCAAACATGGACAATACTTAAAGGCTTTCAAAGCATGAATGAAGTAGGAACATAAGCATGCTATAAGCTCTGAAATATCATGTTAGATGATGCTAAATCATGTACACAACACAAATGAAGCATGCAATGGCACCCAAAGCTTGAGGCAAGCAAGAGCATTTGTACTACAAGTATACAAAACATGAAGCATGTGATCAAGGCAACCCAAAACAGTCCTAGAACATGTTAAAATAAGTCTAAAACATGTATGGAAGTAGGCCAAAATATGCTAACATGAAGGGCATGAAGCATGGTAAATGCAAGGCAAATAACGTAGATTACACTACACCTATTAGGACCAAGCATGTGATGACTTAAGCAATAAAAAACAGAGTTATGTCATGGCATAATAACCCCAAAAACACATTGAAATGATGGCTCGCAAGCAAGGGCATGAAGGCATACGCAATGATTCATGTTAAGACATAAAGGGGCCAACCCTCCAACGCATTGAATGTGTGACAAATGTGAATGTATGGCCATGAAACATAGACTGAAATCACATAACTAATGATGCCAAATCATTGAAATAAGCCAAGTAATGCATGTTAGAGGATTCAATACACAATGCTAACAATCTAGATTGAACCAAGGCTATACAAAGCAAGTCATGCATGACTGATACAACACAAATCAGACCTTAAACATGATAAAACATTAACAAAATCTTCTTTGAGCTAAGCCAAAAGCATGCTAAAATGACATGTCAAGGCATGATGCATGTTAGGCAATTTCATGGGATTGCACTACAAGTGCAAGAAGCATGCAAAGGCTAACCAAACCAAACCTAAACAGAGGTATGACATGGTAAAACATCACCAAAGACATGCTGAAATTGATTCAAACCAAGCTAAAATGACATGCTACTTCATGAAGCATACAAAGCTAGTTTAAGGGATTTACACTACAAGTGTATTAGGCATGCAAGAGCCAACCAAATCAAGCAAAAACATATCTAAGGCATGTTAAAACAACACCAAAAATCCACTGAGATGGCTCCAAAACAAGCTAGAAAGACCTGCTCAAACATGAGGCATACAAGACTAGATTGTGTAATTTACACTACAAGTGTATTAACCATGGATGGAGTGACCAAACTAAACAAAAACATGGTATGCCACAGCAAAAAACCACAAATACAAGCTAAGATATGGTCAACATGCACTTAGTAAAGATGCTCAAACATGAGGCATATTAAGGCATGTATTGAAGATGTAAGGAGAGGGGATGGCCCTCTCTTTCTTAAGACCTTAAAACACCATCCCCACCTGAGAAGGCCAATACAAGGTGGTCCCGAAGCTCACAAAAAAGGCTCAAAAACAAAGCCAAACAAGGCCTAAGAGGGGGTAAACAACCCCAAACACAAAAGTGATCTTAAACAAACTTTTTAAGCATGCAAAAATAGAACTTTTATCAGTTATAAGTTAAGCTTAAAACAGCATGAAAGATAGGCTAAAAGCTTAAGCAAGAAAGGGGGATTTAAAGGTCAAAAGCTCACCCTTGAAGACCCTCTTTATAACTGTAACTCCAGCAGATTTTTTGAACTCAAGACAACCCAAGAACACCAAAATCAGCCCCTAAGCACCTCAGTAGCAAAAGGATGGTGTTTGAGTGTGTGTTTGTGTGTTAAAGTAACAAATCTACACTTTAAGCATAAAAATGAAGCAAACAAGGCAATATAGATACAACACTATATCTATCCTCTTCCCTCAGATTTTCTGAACCTGGAGTAGGGAGGAGGAGCCTCCCTCTTATAGAGAAGGAAAGGCAAAGCTTCTTGGAGAAGCTAAGCCTCAAACAAATCCCTCCATACGTGTATAGAGGATGGGTCTAAAGTCCCCAGCTGGCACAGCTAGAGGAAAATATCTCCAAATGTGTCAAAAAGCAGCCGACCACTTGAAGTGGTTGGCCTGCTAGTTTAAGTGGTTGGTCGACCACTTTAGGCGGTCAACCAGAGCAAAAACTGGTCGCGGGCCATAGGTGGGAGAGGTCAACACACTAAATTCAAGGTGGTGGTATGGGGGGTGCCGACCAGAAAATATGGTCCAAAGACCAAGAAAGCCAGTTATCTGACAAGAAAACTAGCTGGAAAAAGGAAAGTGGCCTCCAAGGAAAAATACTAGTCTCCTACCCTTATACCACCTTCCAAACAAGGAAAGTAAGGTTTGTACCAAAACACAAACCAAAGCGGATGCAAGACGAGAAATCGGAGGCGAAACACGCAGCCAAAAGCCCCGAAAACTAGCTGACGAGCATCAAAAGTGGTATGCAACCACAAAAGTGGTCTCCCGGACCACAGTGTTCCTCTAGGCAGAGGCAACAAGGTGTGGTTCAAAAACCACGCCAAACGGAGAATGTTAAGCGGTCCGAGACAAGGCACGCGGCCAAAGGCTCCAAAAATGAAACTAGTCTCCAAACGGGAAAAGTGGCCTACGACCACGAAAAGTAGTCTACGACCACAGAGAGATGGTCTACAAGACCACTCCCTCCCTCCGGGAAGGGAAAACAAGACTTGGTCGCAAACCGAGCCAAAGCACAAAAGTTCCGAGGCCCGGAGGCAAGGCTCTCAGCCAAAACTCCGAAACCTCAGAACGAGCACAACATGCACCATCACCGAGCGCTCAATCGATGACGTCTGAGTCTTAAGGTCGGTCAAAAATAGGGTGTCTACAGTCCCTGCCGTTTCAGATGCCGAATAAGCCAAGCAGGGAGCCGATTAAATGGGGAGGACCGAGTGAGTAAGTACATGACAGATCAAGAGCGGGACCTACCTAGAAGACCAGGAGCGTATATAAATAGAAGAACAACAACCAAAGAGAGGTATGTGAGAATTAGTATGCTTAACTTAAGACACAAACAATCTAGAGAGTATACACTAACTTATCTGTCGGAGTGCTAATTCCGGCACCCCTGACCGGAGTGTTCATTTCTTTTCAGGTGATTAGTTGAAGATCACGAGCGTCCCCCAGGATCTGAAGAGTATTTCCAAATCACTTCTCCACAATTGGCGCCGTCTGTGGGAATACTCAAGCACATCCATGGCGGACGTGACAGAAGATCCTCTTGCAGTCACTGTCGACCCTACGCCGCAAGATGAAACCACTCCAAGCAATATGTTTGGACCAGAGAACATTACTGCACGAAGGGCCTTGAACTTCGGTTCACCCTCGACATCAGCACAAGAGGCAATGCAAGCGATTATGGGGCAAGCAAAGAAAAATGAATAGAGGTTGGAGAACATGATCGCTGAGAACGAACGTCTCCGTCAGGATTTGGCCTTGGAAGTGGCGAAGTCCAAACAAGTTGTACGCCAAGATCCGGAATGACCTCTGAGGGCAGATGGTCGAAGACCTCGAGCCTGACAACAAGACACTGACAGTGACTCTGACTCATTGTCCCCGGAACCCAAAAAGAAGGGTCAACTCGAAGCTGCCAGTTCTCCTTTGACGAGAGTGTACATGTAATGTATAAGCGAAAAAGTAACAGTTCAGACGAAGAAGATCAGCATGATCCCGTCGTGCGACAGATCGCAAGGGCGGTTCTACCCAAAAAGTTCAAAGCTCTGTCGTTCACTCTCTATGATGGAAAGTCAGACCCCACCGATCACATCCGTCACTACAAACAAGCCATGACATTGCATGCAGATGACGAGGCCCTCATGTGCCGAATATTTCCCAACAGTTTGGGACCACTGGCCGTCAGGTGGTATTATAAACTGAAGCCGGCTTCGATCAAGAGCTTCCACAAACTTCAAAAATCCTTCAGGGCAAGGTTCATCACTAATGAGGTCCAACCGAAGCAAGCCGATTCTCTGTGGGCAATGCAGATTCAACTAAGGGAAACCCTTCGTGCATATTCGGCGCGATATTGGGAATGTTTTAATCTGGTAGATGATGCTTGCAATGACTCCATGGCGATCACCGCCTTCAAAATGGGGTTACATCCAGACAGTGCCCTCTGCAGCTCTTTGACCAAACGACCCCCAAAAACGGTCTAGGCGTTGATGAAAAAAGTTAAGGAATACTGCAAAAGTAGAAGACGATGCCCTCCGGGTCAAAGATGGGCATAAAGCCGCTAAGTCAGCCCAGCCTGAAGTCGTGCAGCCGATAAACACATTACCACTACAGAGCCCTGAATCACGGAATCGGGCTAAGTGAGATAGAAGACGGGATTCACGCCGATCAAATGACCAGTGTCCACACCAAGCAAATGAGCAGCTTCAAGTGGATAGCAGGCGCGCAAGGTGCGCCAACAAGAAATACACGGTGTTGTCAGACCTAATCAGTGTGGTTATGGCTAAGGTTCAACACCTTCCGTTCTTCAAATGGCCATAAAAAATGGTGGGACCTCTCGACACGAGAAGACGGGATAGGCAATGTGAATATCATAAAGATCACGGTCATGATACTGACAGTTGTTTTGCTTTGAAAGACCACCTTGAGGAGTTGGTACAAGACGGTCGGCTCCAGCAACACGTCCGAAAAAACTCAACCAAAACAGTTGCCCTTCGGCAGGATTCACCTCCGCTCGGTGTCATCCATATGATATACAGCCTGCCAACAGCCCCAACCGTGCATGCAATTCAATCGCATCCAATTCCCCAAAAGCAAATCACATCGGCAAAACGGCCACATGAAGCTCTGAATATTACCTTCGACGATTCTGATTTGGTCGGCGTAACACTCCTCCACATTGATCCATTGGTCATTGAACTGCGCGTAAACTGATTCACCGTTGAGCGCGTACTCATTGATCCGGGGAGCACATCGGAAATTATGTATTATAAGACATCCACCAAACTAGGCTTCTCCGAATCGGATCTTTCTCCGACTCCTTATCCACTATTCAGCTTCAACGCCAATCCAGAATACCCGTTGGAGAGAAAATCACACTACCCGTTCGAGCGGGCTCCCGAACAATGGATGTGGAATTCTTGGTCGTCAAGCTGCCATCACCGTATAATCTCATCATGGGGCGAACTTGGTTGCATACTATGCAGGCCGTACCAAGCACCTATCATCAGCTGCTATGCTTTCCGACAAAGCGCGGCATTGAGCAAATCTGTGGCTCCCAGAAATCGGCACAAGCATGTTATCTCCTTACTGGAAAGACACCAAAAGAGTTGAAATTGACGGAAACCCAGACAAGTTCTTTATGGTCGGCGCTTCCCTGAATCAAGCCGACAGACAGCAGCTAATTTCCTTCCTGCTCGGCAACCTTGATGTTTTTACATGGACTCCATATGAGATGCCGGGTGTAGATCCGTCTGTTTCACAGCACCATTTAAATGTTGACCCTAAATGCAAGCCGATTATCCAGAAGAGCCGGCAGTCAGCTGTCGAGCACACTGCAGCCGTTGTCGAAGACATTGACCGATTGCTTGACGCCGGGGCAATCAAAGAAGTGACCTACCCTACATGGCTCTCGAATGCTGTGGTCGTGAAGAAGAAAAATGGGACTTGGCGAGTCTACGTTGATTTCATGGACCTAAACAAAGCCTGCCCCAAAGATTGTTTTCCTCTCCCCAGAATAGACCAACTTATAGATGCTACGGCACGTCATCAGCATATGAGCTTCCTCGATGCCTACAGAGGCTACCATCAAATTGCCATGCATCTAGAGGACCAAGACAAAACTGCATTCCTCACCCCAAGAGGAACCTATTACTATAAGGTTATGCCTTTTGGGCTGAAGAATGCAAGGGCAACATACCAGAGACTAGTCACCACCATGTTCAGAAGCACTCAGCCACACTATGGAAGTGTACATTGACGATATTGGTCAAGTCCAAGGAAGAGCAGAATCACATAGCCGATCTGGAAAGACATTGGCATTCTACGCAATATAGAATGAAGCTGAACCCAAATGTGCATTCGGGATCGGCTCTGGCAAATTCTTGGGTTACATTACCATCGAGGAATTGAAGCCACCCAAGGCAAATCAGAACAATCCTCGAACTCGGCTCCCTCGATCGGAAGAGGTTCAGAAGTTAATAGGGATGGCTGCCGCACTCAGAATTCATCAGTCGTTCCACGAACCGCTGCCACAATTCTTTCATACACTATGGCAGGGCAAAGCTTTTGAATGGTCCGCCGAGTGTGAAACTGCTTTCAACGGCCTCAAGACCTACCTTCGATCAGTTCCACTCTTGACAACACCTTCGACAGGTGACCCGCTCATTTTGTATCTGGCAGTTTCCGACCAGGCCGTCAGCGCTGTACTGATAAAGGAAGAGCTGGGGGAGCAGCAGCCAGTTTATTATGTGAGCAAGGCAATGGTTGATGCTGAAACATGCTACATTCCATTGGAAAAACTCATTCTAGCCCTCATCATGGTAGCGAGAAAGCTGATGCATTACTTTCAGGGGCATACCATCGGGGTACTAATGGACCACCCCCATCGGTCGGTACTCCGTAGTGCAGAAGCATCAGGGCGCATTTCAAAGTGGGCTCTTGAACTCGGCCAGTATGATATTCAGTTCCTACCTAGAACCTCAATCAAGGAACATGTGCTTGCCGACTTTGTGGCCGAATTCACTGGGGGTCTTGCCGACTTCCAGTCTAATGAAATTCGACCTAAGCCAAACTGGAGAATTTATGTTGGGGACATTTGGCAGCTGTACTGTGATGGATCGTCCAATCAACGAGGCAGTGGAGCTGGGGTAGTAATCATGGCTCCCAATAGTGCAATAATTGAGCAGGCCGTCAAACTTGGCTTCGAAGCATCAAATAACGAGGCCGAATACGAAGCCCTTCTAACCAGTTTACGGAATGCACACCTGTGCTCAGCATTTGATTGTATTTTGCGATTCGAAACTGGTGATCAATCAGCTAAAGGGCGATTACGCGACCAAAAATGACCGTATAGCGGCTTACATGAAAACGGCTAACTCCTTACTAGCAAAGTTTGACCATCATGAATTGAATCAATAACACGTGATCAGAACACACATGCAGATGCCCTGGCTTGCCTAGCCTCCGTCATTAACTCAGAGATTAAACAGACCACGAAGTAGGATTCATCCCGGAGCCGAGCATTGGCCCTTCAAGGAAGTCCAGGTCAATATCATAGAGTCAGGACCGAGTTGGATGGACCCATTGCTGCATTCCTGTCTTCCGAATAGCTCCAGCGACAAGAAAGAAGCGCACAAGCTTCGAAAACAAAGCCCTGCGATACTACTTGGATCCACAAAGAAAGCTTTATAAGAAATCCCTTTCTAGCCCATACCTGGAATGCGTGCATTCGGACAAAGTCGAAAGCTTCTGACTGAAATACATGAAGTTGTGCGCACATTCTGGCGGGCCTCCTTGGCTCATCGAGCTATAACAGGGGTATTTTGACGACAATGAGAGCAGATGCCGAATGTTATTGCAAAATTTTGAACCATGCTAGAAGTTCTCCCCCTTAAACCCATCTGCCTGCTGAAGAGTTAAGCTCTATCACCAGTCCCTAGTCGTTCGCCCAGTGGGGACTTGATATCGTCGGCCATACCGAGGGCCAGGGAACAAGGGTACTTGATCGTCGCGACAGATTACTCCACAAAATGGGTCGAGCGGAGGCATTAACGCACATTCGAGATGCTGATGTTAAGCGCTTTGTATGAAGAAATATCATAACACGATTCGACATTCTAAGAGCACTTATCTCAGACAACGCAACCCAATTGATTGCGTACGTACGAGAGCTGTGCAGCAAGTATGGTATCGGCCTTTACTTTTCCATGCCAGCTTACCCACAAAGCAACGTCAGCTGAAGCCTCTACAAATCCATCTTGGATGACATCAAGAAGAGGCTGGAGAAAGCTAAAGGCAAATGGGTCGAAGAATTGTCGAGGTGTTTGGGCTCATCGAACTACGCCGAGGCGATCTATGGGGAAACGCCGTTTGCTTTATGCTTTGGAACCCAGGCAATCATACCCTTGGAAATCGGCCTCCCAACCTTGAAATCGAAAGTTTTTGATATGGGCCGAAATGACATAATGATGGCCTTGGATCTGATTCTGATTGAGGAACGAAGAGACTGTGCCCTTGCATCCATGGCACGGTACCAGCAGCAACTTGCTAAGTCGTACAATCAACGTGTTCAGCTGCGCCGCTATACACCAGAAGAGTTGGTCCTGAAGAAAGTACTTCCAACTGCCAGGAAACCGGCCGATGGAAAATTGGGTCCTAACTAGGACGACCCTATCAGGTCGATTCGATCGCAGGAGTAGGGGTATATCGGCTCAGAGACATGTCTAGAAGGAATCTGCCATGGCCTTGGAATTCAACGCATTTGCGTAAATTCTATCATTAAACCCGACTTGTGGGGAATGATACTAGTTTTGAATGATTCAACATGTACACATTCCACTTTTGTAATGCAAAGATCCTGTTTACTCACTGCAAAATCTAGTTCAAACATGTTCTGACTAAACCTCCGGATTCGGAGCGCCCTTCGTGGATATCACGATTGGCCAAGATAAGTCTCCGAATTCAGAGCCGCATTAGTGCACGACACTTTTGGGCCGATTAAGCCTCCGAATTCAGAGCGCCTTTCGTGGATATCACGATTGGCCAAGATAAGTCTCCGAATTCAGAGCCCCATTAGTGCACGTCACTTTTGGGCCGATTAAGCCTCCGAATTCGGAGCGCCTTTCGTGGATATCACGATTGGCCAAGATAAGTCTCCGAATTTGGAGCCCCATTAGTGCACGACACTTTTGGGCCGATTAAGCCTCCGAATTCGGAGCGCCCTTCGTGGATATCACGATTGGCCAAGATCAGTCTCCGAATTCGGAGCCCCATCTGCGCAGGTCACGTTTGGGCTGAATAAGCCTCCGGATTCGGAGCGCTCTTCGTGGATATCACGATTGGCCAAGAGAAAAAGCCTCCGAATTCGGAGCCTCATCCGTGCAGGTCACGTTTGGGCCGAATAAGCCTCCGGATTCGGAGCGCCCTTCGTGGATATCATGTTTGGCCAAGAGAAAAAGACTCCAAATTCAGAGCCCCATCCGTGCAGGTCACGTTTGGGCCGAATAAGCCTCTGGATTCGGAGCACCCTTCGTTGATATCATGATTGGCCAAGTCTCTGAATTCGAAGCCCCATTAGTGCATGACACTTTTGGGCCAGTTAAGCCTCCGAATTCGGAGCGCCCTTTGTGGATATCACGATTGGCCAAGATTAATCTCCGAATTTGGAGCCCCATCTGTGCATGACACTTTTGGGCCAAATAAGCCTCTAGATTCGGAGCGCCCTTCGTGGATATCACGATTGGCCAAGATTAATCTCCGAATTCATAGCCCCATCTGTGCATGACACTTTTGGGCCGAATAAGCCTCCAGATTCGGAGTGCCCTTCGTTGACATCACGATTGGCCAATTCTCTGAATTCAGAGCCCCATCAGTGCATATCACGATTGGCCAAGATTAGTCTCCGAATTCGGAGCCCCATCTGTGCATGACACGTTTAGGCCGAATAAGCCTCCGGATTCGGAGCGCTCTTTGTGGATATCACGATTGGCCAAGTCTCTGAATTCGAAGCCCCATTAGTGCATGACATATAAACATAGGTTGAAACATGCAAACATTCAACATGAAATGGGACAAGCCGTATAAACAAAGGTTGAAACATGCAAACATTCAACATGAAATGGGACAAGCCGTATAAACAAAGGCTGAAACATGCAAATATTCAAAATGAAATAGGACAAGCCGTATAAACGTAGGCTAAAACGTGTGAACATTCAAAATAAAATTTGTTCTTAGATAAATCGATTGGCTTCAAGTGTACTAATATAAACAAAAAGTACGCTACAAATTGAAAACAAAGCGTTTTATTAAAATTAGCCAATAAATACATAATTTCGCATTCAATCTACATGAGCATTACAAGGTCTGCTTTTATTCGGCGGCTCCCTCATCATCACTCTTCTCAACTTCGAAAGCGAAAAAGGGGAAATCATTTTGTTGGTACAGTGGCAATGCAGAATTCACACCTGCTGCCTGGAGAGCCTCAGCTGGCTGAAGTGCCTTGATCCAGCCGTGCTTAAACCCACAATTTTCAAATCGGCAAACTTCTTCGGCGAGTTTCTCCATGGTCTTTTGTATTCCGACCTTTCGGCATCATGGAAGCCTTTTTCATAGGCCGCAGTCCTCGCAGTCTCAATCGCAAACATGCTAGCCGTGTTCTGATCGGCAATGGCATTACTTATCAGCCTTTGAGTCACCCTCTTTTCCACAACCGGGTTAGGATGGCTGGCCGATTGAGACTTAGCAGACTTGATTTTCCTTAGCTCACGCTCGGCCTTCTCCGCGCGAGCTTCTAACTTCCGAATACGTTCATCTCTCTGCTCTATATCGCGCCGAGCGGCGCGAAGACGCATACCGATTTCATAAGCGGTGTATAGCCCCTTCACCGCTCCATGAACACCTTCACTAAACACTTCGAAATCCTGCCGACCCACCATCGACTACTGGACTTCGGGTGGAACTCGACTGACACATTTGGATCTCAAACGATCGAATCCGCCTCTGTCATTGGTCTATTCCCCACGAAGACCGCAAAACTCAATAGGCGCGGAGTCGCATCAGATTCCCTTCCAGAACGGGGTTGAGGAGATCTGCCATGTGGCTGCTTGTCCCTCCTGGGCGACCTACTTCGTCGATGAGGAGATTGGTGTCTCTCCCAATCCCTCGAAGTCCTACTTCCCGTGCGCGAAGGTTCACCACTTCGACTCATATCTCCTCTCAGCTCAGCTAATGTCCTCGCTTCTCCTCTACTGTTGAAGAAAAGTCTATTTGACATTTGCACTTGTTTAACCTTCTCAAAGAACTGGACCGAGTTACTGACTCTGAGCATATAAATAGGACCTTCATGCACGAAGTACACGCCCATTTATTTCTCTACAGGGGCAGCACCTCCGATGCGATCTCATTAATGTTAAAACCTCAACAGCCCGGCGCCGATTGAGTCTTGTGCCCCAATCGCCCCACGAACCTCTGTTATTCAGCGTTCTAGTTCATGAACCAGCTGGGGCAAGGGCAGATTCATCAATCTAGCCGGCTTTAGTGCCCCAGCCGCTCCATGAATCGATTTATCAGTACAATATTCATGAGTTCATTTTATTCGGCTTTCTAGTTCATAAACCAGCTAGAGCAAGGGCAGATTCATCAATATAATCGGCGTATTTGCCCCAGCCGCCCCATGAACCTCCGTTATTCAGCATTCTACTTCATGAACCAGCTAGGGCAAGGGCAGATTCATCAATCTAGTCGGCTTAAGTGCCCCAGTCGCTCCTTGAATCGATTTATCAGTACAATATTCATGAGTTCATTTTATTCGACTTTCTAGTTCATGAACCAGCTGGAGCAAGGGCAGATTCATCAATATAATCGGCATATTTGCCCCAGCCGCCCCATGAACCTCTGTTATTCGGCGTTCTAGTTCATGAACCAGCTGGGGCAAGGGCAGATTCATCAATCTAGTTGGCTTTAGTGCCCCAACCGCTCCAAGAATCGATTTATCAATACAATATTCATAAGTTTATTTAATTCGGCATTCTAGTTTATGAACCTCTGCTATTCGGCTTCTAGTTCATGAACTAGCTAAGGGCAGATTCATCAAGCTAATCGGCTTATGTACCCTAGCTGCCTTATGAGCTGATCAATCAGCACCTCATGAATTCATTTTATTTAGTCATCAATCAAATTCATTAATTTAATCGGCTAATAAGTTTTCCGTCTTACGTAGTCGTGACATTTTGTTCTAGCTGCTGATTCTTTTAAATATGTACTTATATAACAAACAGTACAAGCAATAACGTAAGAGCATAGAAAATTTTCATTTATAAATTGGGCGCTAACAGCGGACATTTTACACATGAAAATCCAAAAAAGATGAAAATCAACTAACCAAAAACTGTGCATCTAAGATGCCTACAAAAAATGAAAAAACGCTTTAATCATTCCTCAGGGTCAAACGCCAGCAAGTCAACGTCCACCTGCTCGTACGGAATCGGCTGTGCCAATGTCACATTCGCAGCAGCGACGGCTTTGACCCAGCCGTGTTTGAAGCCCCGATTCTCAAACTTCAGCGCTTCTTGTACGTAGCTTTCCAAGGCGGCCTCTTGCCCAGCTTGGAACGCTTTGGAAGTCTCGGAGTCGGCCTTTTCTCTAGCTTTCTGCGATTCCTCCAAGTCGGCTTCCAGCTTGGTGATTGCCTCCTAGGCTAACTTAAGCGTCTCCTCGTTGGCCTTTGCCTTTTCCTCAGCAGCAAGCCTCAACTGATCGAAGTTTTTGGCTCGCTCGGCCTCAGAGTTGGCTCTAGCACGTTCCGCCGTTGCCTGCGCTGCCTCAGAATCGGCCATTTGAGAGACCGCCACAACCTTTTTCTGTTCATTTTCAATTTCGGCTTTCAATAGGCCGATCTGTTCTATGGCGTCGTGCTGACCGGCCGATCTCGGCTATCCTGCCCACCGCCTACAAAGCAAAAAAAGGGAAACAAATAATTAGAGATCTTACAAACGTGCATGCGTAAAGACGGAAGATTGCAGGATAAACAAGTAACGTACCAAAAGGGCCGACTGAGTGGCCGAAGCAATTAGCATTAGGTCTGCTCCGCTCGAAATACAGCTCTATCGACCGGCAGAGATATCGAGGAGGCCATGCTCAAGCCACAGCCGGTCCCTCAAAGCCAAGGAGTCTGAAGAATCGGCATATTCGGATCCTTGGTTGAATTGTGAATGGAAGGACCAAATCTGACTCCTCAACTCTGGCCGTTTATTGCTTTGGTCCTCTTCACTCTCAGCCTCTCGATCAGCTAGGCATTTCTCGCCCCTTTGTCACCTTCATTGGCCTGCCCCATCCCATCATCTCGGCCATTTCAGGGTGAGCTGTCTCTTCGACAATAACTAAAGGAGTAGATTCAGCCCCATTGCCAGTGCAGACTCTGCGACCCGCAGGTGTAGTTTCGACCGAACGGCCTCAGCCCTCCGCTGGCGCTATCCTCTCGGCGTTCCTCTTTCGCGCAAGTGCTGATGAAGTGATTTTCCCCAGCCATATCCTCCCGGTAAGTGCCGGGGAGATCTCCTAAGTTTGTAAAAAATGTCCTTAAAGAAGTCCCCTCGGCCGAATGTGGATGGAGGGTCGAACAAATTCAGTCCAGCCTCCTCAAATGCCGAATTGAGTGCTTCGTCTACCTCGGTTCCCAATTGGTTCGGGTCCTCGACGATCTGATCGGCTACTTGTTCTTCTGCCTGTTCCAAATCGGAGGCTTCTAAACCAATCTCCTTCAAGTGTTTAAAGCTGGGGAAGATGAGGGCTGTAAGATGATCATCGCCTTTTGGAACTGGTATATGGTCTGCTGCCGAAAACGTCGCGTAGGACGGCGTGTAGTGCAAGAGAATATGGGCCGCCCTTCCTTGCTTCTGAAGATTTGGACGGCCAACGAATTGCAGAGCGGTTTTAATATCCACAAGTACAGCATCATCGGCCGAAACCAGCACTTTCTTCAACGCGTTGCCTACACAAACAAAACGGTAAGTACATGAAAGGAGAGCCGAATGCACACCGACGAAAATATAAGCAATTAGAATAAGCTATACGGCCACCTGGATTGCATTTTCGCCTTGGCACGAGATCCAGGCGATCTTCACCCTCGCCGAATTCCCAGTTGCCTCGAACAACGACCATTACGTCATCAACACGCTTGCCAGAGCTGGCAAGCGTGGTCACTAAATGATGATCGGTGTCCTTGGCCCTAAGAAAATAGCGTCCTAGACGGCCAGTGGACTTGGCTAAGACATAGCAATGCCGAATCCCAGGAATGCCTAGGTTAATCCTAAGACGACGGTTTAACTCTATGATCCCCATTACGATGCGAAAGAAATTCACGTTAGATTGGGAAGGGATTAGGCCCCAATGTCGAAATACGGCTCTCAGAAACGGATGAAGGAGAAAACGAACGCCACCTTCAACAATCGATAGGAGAGGAAAGATGATTGTGCTCTCATCGATCGTCTATATATTGGTGGTGTTATCTTCCATGAGTGATAGGTGAATGTCATTAGGGATGGAACAATGGCGCTGGAAGCCGGAAATCCGGTCTGGAGAGAGAAGTGCTTTCAAATTTCTTGCCATCGTATTCAGCCTAAGGGTTATGCAAAACTAACAGTAAATGAGAAAATGGTATTGGGAGTGAAAGAGAAGAGAACTTACAGGGAGCAGAAGGGATATTGAGAGACAGAAGAGAGCTGCAGAGGTCGCGAGATGGAGGAGTTGTACTAGAAGGCGAACCAAAAAAAATCTTGAGTATTCAAGGTATACATTCAAAGAGATAAAGTTTTAAACCACATTAAATGGAGGAAGTGTACGAAGAGGCGGGAACTTGTAATGATGACTAGAAAACGTGTGCGTTCTGACACGCTTTGAAATAAGGTTAGCCGCCGAATTTTTTGACTTTTCAAGATCGAAACCAAACACGCCGACTAAACAGAATTAGTGGGGTGTTCGGGGGGCAATTGTGGTGGCTGAATAATTGCAGACGCAGATAGGCAATGTATAAATTCCCAATCGGTGTATAGTATGCATTTGGTCCCGCCCCTACCGTTTCAGATGCCGAATAAGCCAAGCAGGGGGCCGATTAAATGGGGAGGGCCGAGTGAGTAAATACATGACAGATCAAGAGCGGGCCTTACCTAGAAGACCAGGAGCGTATATAAATAGAAGAACAACAACCAAAGAGGGTTTTTTGTGAGAATTAGTATGCTTAACTTAAGATACAAGTAATCTAGATAGTATACACTAACTTATCTATCAGAGTGCTAATTCCAGCATCCCCGACCGGAGTGTTCATTCATTTTCAGGTGACTGTAGACACCCCATTTTTGACCGACCTTAAGACTCAAACGTCACCGATTGAGCGCTTGGTGATGTTGCATATCGTGCTCGTTCAGAGGTTTCAGAGTCTCGGCTGCGAGCCTTGCCTCCGGACTTCCGAGCTTTTCTGTGCTTTGCCTCGGTTTGCGAACCAGGCTCGGTTTTCTCTGTTTTCTCTTCCAGAAGGGAGAGAGCGGTCTCGTAGATCATCTCTCAGTGGATGTAGGCTACGTTTCGTGGTCGTAGGCCATTTTGCCCGTTTGGAGTCCGGTTTCCCATTTTTCGGAGCCGTTAGCCGTGTGCCTTGGTTCGGGACCGCTTAACCATCTCCGTTTGCTCCGGTTTTTGGCATACATCTTATTTACTCCCTTTTGAGGGACACTGTGATCCGAGAGACCAACTTCGTGGTCGAATACCACTTCCGGTGCCTAACAGTCAATTTTCAGGGCCCCGGGCTGCGCGTTTCGGCCCCCGAACCCTCATTTTGCATCGGTTTGAGTTCATTTTTGGCAGGGACTCTGTTTCATTGTTAGAAAGGTCGTAGAAAGGTGGGAGGCCAGTAATTGTTCTGACAACCAGTTTTATTCCTCCATCGCCCTCCGTCGCCCGTTTTTCTCACTTGAAAGCCAATGTTGACCACCCTAAGGCCACTTTTTTTGCCCTAAACCACATATTGTGTTGTAGACACCTGGGAGGCCACCAATATCATATGGCCGGCCAGTAATTGTGTGACCCTTTTGAACCCCTCCAAGAAATGGCCTTTTTCTCTCCTAGTTCACTGTCTCCAGTTTTTGACCACAGGGCTGTGTTGAGCACACATGGGAGGCCACCAATCTGTGGTGGCTGGCCATTAATCCAACTTGGACCTTTTGACCCTTGGCCGGCCGGCCATGGGGAGAGCCGGCCGGCCACCTAAACCCTAGCAAGCTGGCCGGCCATGATCCTCAGGGTTGGTACATTACAAAAATACCCTCCTTTTCCCCCCAGATTTTGTATCCGGAGGGCCAACTTTGGGGGGGAAACTTGAATTGTTTCCCCCCCCCATTTTTCCCCCTCTTTCTCCCCTCTTTTGCCTATATAAACAGCACCCTAGCTCTGGTTTTAAGGGTTAGAAAAATTTCTTTTGGAGCCTTGCATTACATCTCTCTCTTTCCCTCACTTCAAGAACCAAAACCTCCTAAACCTTACACCATTTCTACACCATCACCTAGCACCACCACCACTCATTCCAGCAGCTTGGAGGATCTTTTTCAGAGCTTAGGAGGCAACATTTCTTGGTCCAAGGCTGTCAAAGACTTGGTCTACAAGGGTAAGTCTCCTTCTCCCTCTTTGGTGCATTTTTTGATCTATATCTTAGCTCTTTGTGCTTGCATATTTGGGCTCCGACCCTAACTGAAAATAACATTATTTTGAGGCCTTTTTCATTTTTGTTTAAGGGTCCTTCCCTGTTTAAGGTCCCTAGCCACCACTTGCCTCTTTAGCCCTCTTGTATGCCTCGTTCTTGCATAGTATTTTAGGCCTATTTATAAACTGTTTTTAGCTCTGTCATAAACTGCAAAGTAGCTTATTTTGAGCCCTTCTTCAACATTGTTGAAGGGCTTATCACTGTTTGAGGTTTCCTTTTGCCACGTGCCTTTGTATCTCTCTTTTTGCCTTATTTTTGCATGATTTGTTAGCCCCTTGTGCTTGTATTTTTGGGCTTTGGTCCGAACTGTAAATGGCTTTATTTTGACCCCCTCTTCATGTTTTATTAAGGGTCTTTTGATGTTTTAGGCTTCCTTTTTGCTCTTTGTGTTTAAACCTCTTTTTAGGCCTTATTTTGCATAGCATTTTAAGCATGCTTGTGCACTGTTTTGGGTCTGGTCATCAACTGTAAAATGCCACATTTTGGGCCCCTCTTCAACATTGTTGAAGGGCCCTCATCTGTTTGGGGCCGGAAGCCATCACTTCCTTCTTTGTCCCTCTTTTGGCCCATTTCTTGCATGAGAGCTTAGCCATACTTGTGTTCGTTTTTGTGGCTTGTTATAAACTGTAAAATATCATATTTTGGGCCCCTCTTCAACATTGTAGAAGGGCCCTTCTCTGTTTGAGGTCAGAAGCTGCTACTTTCTTCATTATCTCGCTTTCGGGGCCATTTTTGCATGCTAGCTTAGCCCCATTTGTGTTCACTGTTTGGCCTTCCTTAAAACTGTAAATATGCTTGTTTTGTGGCTGCCTTAAATCTTTCTTCACACTTCATGTTCAAATAATGCATGCATTGCATAGCCATAGGTCATTCCATGCACCTAATTTCATGTTTCGGGATTCATTTCATGCATCGGGTGCCATGTTTCCATGTTTCGGGGGCTGTTTTGCATCATATTTTAGCGCTGAAATTTGCATGCTAGTATGCCATATTCCATGCCTTGCCATGCTTTGTTAGAGTAGCATTTGGTGCCTTAGGGTCGGTCCTCGGTTTGCGTGCACGTGTGCACGCATTTCGAGTTGTCTCATTTTCATCTTACGGCCTCCTATGTGAGTGTGGCTGAGGTCCACTCATATTGGTGTAAGTCCATTGCGCATTATGTATGCCATTTCATTTCGTAGCATTGTGTATGCTAGGTTGTATGTTAGTACATTGTGTATGTCATGTTACCTCGTGCATCGTGTATGCCATTTCATAGCATTTTGCATGTTAGGTTGTATCTTAGTTGCATTTCATGCATGTCATGCATATTGCATTGTGTTCGGGATAGGAGTTAGCCCGAACACGGGAAACGAGGGGCGTTTCGTACTTCGAGTGACGGAACGTGTCTCAATTCCCAGTCGCCGACACTCCGGATTATCCATGATGGAGTTAGGTCTTGTTGTGTTTTCCTGTGCATTCATTTCATATTGAGTTGTTCAACGACTCTCGGCCATCATGCATCGAGATGCGTGATTGGTGGCGAGGATCGAGGCATGCATACATTTGAAAATACATTGTCATGCCCCTTTCCTCCTCTCTGTTGCAGTAAATCAAGAATCAGCGGTCTTCCGGGGCTTGGTGCGCTTTCCAAAAATTATTGCAAAACAGAGGCTAATTGGGGCATCACAGTGGATTTCCGCGCAAAGGCAACCCGGATATGCATCATTCATCATCTGAAGAAGAGTCAAGGCAGTCCCTGGCTTGCATGCCAGTTTATTGTTTTCTTAGTTAATTTGGTAATTAATTAGGATTTTTGTACATATTTGGACTGTATTATTTATTCGGACTGTACTATTCATTTGGGACTGTATATTATTCGGACCCTCTGCGCGAGGGCATAATTGTAATAAGTGTGCGTGTGTGTGATGTATGTCTTCCAACCCCACGTCTTTCTTCCCTTTTATTTACCAGCTTATGATGGTTAGATTAGGGCATGTTTCAATTAGCATACAGTATGATAGCATGTTTGCATTCATTCATCTGTCTTGCATGCACCGGCTCGGCGCATCATACTAACTGCATTTGTACTTTCAATTCTAAGTTGAATACATGTAGCTGTAGCATTCCATGCCATGTTTAGAATAGCCGAGCCTGCTATAGTTGCATTTTTGCATGTGTTGCATTAGGCATTTCTGTATATTATGGATCATGCATGGATTTCTAATCGGTTTCTGTTTTGGCTTGGAGTACTCGGTGAGTTTTATGCTTTAGCATCCTTGCATGCGTGTGAGTGACTGCCATGAATAGCATGCTTACCATGAGGCTAACTGCTTATGTGATATAACTGTGAATGCCTGTGGGTGAAGGTTGGGTTATTGAATTGGAACAATCATTAACTGTGAGTTTTAAGCCCACTAGATAGTGGCAAAACATCTTTTCTAAGCCCACCTAGGGTGGCAAAATTGCATTCTTAAGCCTACTTGCGAGTAGCAAACCATTTTCAAAACAAACATGAAATGTTTTGTTCCAATTCAGGCGACCGGTCTATACTTGTATGCTGTGCGCATCACATAGTAAATCTAGGCTAATAACCGGAATAAGAGCACACAAAGTTTTCAAAACTAGATATCATGGTTAGTAGAGGCCGATCTTTGATCGGGCAGCGGGGGTGCTCACGAAGTGACCTTCCCCAATCGTACCCAAGTTCCCGAGCCGAGGCAACTTTGGTGATGACGGACACGTGGCCTTAGGCAAACGAGTCAGGGTTTCCTAAATTTCCCAAAAATAAAATATTTAGGTGGCGACTCTGTATCTGGCAAAGCAGTCCATGTTTGGCACTTCTTTCAAAAAAAATCTGTTTTCTCAAAACGATTTGCCGGATTTGGACTCTTTGGTTCAAGATTAAGAACCGTGACACAAATCGAGTCCGAGCTGTAGCGAGGTCCCCCGCGGGCTTGTTACAGTTTCTGGCGACTCTGCTGGGGACTTAGAGAACTTGACTCGCACTCATGATATCTGGTTTTGACTACACTTGTGTGTTTCTTTGCATTGCATTTGCATTGGTGCGCCTAGGACACGTGTTTGCTATCTGCTATTCCTGAACGGTTTGCCGGAGGCTTGTCTTGTCAAGGCATGACCATAAGGCTGACCGGTTGTGGGCTCTGCCAGTATGGGAACACAAACCCCGGTTTTACCGGGCACCCTTTTTGACCATTCGACCTAGTGCATATTGAAATCCATAGTGACCATTCCAAACTAGGACAGGTTGCTTACCCGATATAGGTTGTTTGAAACCGCTGCGTGCGTAGTGAAACCCTAGCTCCTGACAAAATAGGACAGGGAAACCCTACCCCAACATAGGGGTGTTTTGGCTCTCACTTATCTGTTATGTGCTTTTAGAGTGCGTCTCTACAGGGAATGCATGTATCAGTTTATGAGTTTGGGCATCAGGCCTGCGGGCATCAGTCAGTGTTTGAGAATCAGTTATCTGCGGGTATCCGATTCAGTCTTTGGGGAACAGTGATTCAGGGACAGTGATCAGTATTTGAGGACAGTGTGTATTCAGCTTATCAACCGTGTGTTGTATGCCCGACTGTGTGTTGTGTATTTATTTTAAGCTGTCATGCTGTTCATTTATCTGGTTATTTATTTCCTTTTCGCTTTATTTATCTTTTTGCTAGGGCAGTTTTGCACAATTGCTTCCGACCCAGTAGATATTCCCCAAGCACTTTGGACAAGAGGTCGTCGGCTCAATCGATCTGAGGATCTGGTTGACGGACATCCAGTGTTCCATTCTCTACCCCCGTTGTCAGGAGAAGGCCAAGGAAGCGCATGTGTCTGAACAGAGGTTACCGGGGCAGTGGTCTACCATAGCAAACAGTCGGGTTGAGGTTCCAGTTTCCACCATAGAAATACACATACCGGTCAGTCAGCAAGACCAACAGAATATGGCCGGGATAGAAGAAATGATGCGCCAAATGCATGAGAGCATGAAACAAATGCAGGAGGACGCTGCCCGCCAAGCAGAGTTCTCTAAACAGCAGGCCGCGATCATGGCCCAGCAGGCCGAGCTAATCACTAGACTGCAACAGCAAAATGCGGCATCTGCCTCACATCAAGTTCCTCCTCCACCAGGGGCCCCATTACCCGAGCAGGCACCTACTGTCCAGAATGCTCTTCCAAACACCCAGAACACCGTGCCAAATGTCCAGAACATCCAAGAGGACAAAACCTTCCAACGGGGCCAGTTCCGCCCGCTTCCGCCTCAACTGTCCAAGACCCATACACTGCCAACACCCGGACTCTCCCTTCGAGTTCGAAATAGACCATACAGCTCTGAAACTGAGCAAGCTTGAGAAGCTTTTCAAGAAATCGCAAGGAGTAAAGGCTATTCCGGATATCGAGGACGGATATACCGATCTGGCCGTAACATTGCCTGACAGATTCAAGATGCCGCAGATTGATCGTCTCGACGGATCTGGGGATCCCATGGTCCACCTCCAATTATTCTCAGATATACTGCGGCCAATGGGTCTAACCCGACCACAAAAGCTTTCGCTGTTCGGCCGAACCCTGTCGGGTGTGGCCGCTATCTGGTACGCGAAGTTGGAGGATGAGGTCAAAAGAAGTTGGGATGAAATGGCCGAGGCCTTTGTTGCACAATACTCGTACAATACCCAGATCGAAGATTACAACTCGTGATCTCGAAACAACGAGGCAGGAGCCCAAAGAGACTTTCTCAGATTTTGTAACTCGATGGAGGGCGAAGGCATCGATGATGACTTTGAGGCCCACTGATAAGGACCAAATCAGGATGATTGTGCGCAATCTCCAACCAAATTGATGCAGAAGATGATTGTACTCCCCTTCCCACCTTTCAGATCTACACAGATGGGGTACAGATCGAGGATGCAATGAAGCAGGGTCTGATCGACCAGGATAGGGAGCAACCTAGGAGGACTTTCAACCGTAACAACAATGCAGGCCCGAGTGGCGCTGCAACTGCACGAGCTTCAGAGGTGAGCATGGTCACCACCATTCCCCTCCCCTTCCGAGACCCATGGCAGCCACGCCTTTCTCTGGCGCATCTGAAGCAATACCCAAACCGCCAAATACCAGCCCAGAGGCCAAAGAACCTTCACACCCCATATATGCCCCTGTCCAAAGCTCTGGGGGTATTAATCAGGAAGAAGCATTTGACGCCCCTAGAGCCGAGGCCACTACCAAATCCACTCCCTCCCTCTCATGACCCGGCAAAATACTGCACGTATCACCAACAATATGGTCATGACACCGACCATTGTTTTAGATTGCGTCCCGAGATCCGGGATCTTATTGACAAGCAGGTGATCGCGCCTCCCGACAAACCCAACGTCACAACAAATCCTCTCCCACCACATAACCAAGCTCCTCCCCCAACAGAATCAACTTCATCCAAACTGGGGTCGTGTCTTACGATCCTAGTATCTATATCACCCCCCACCTACCTAAGCCGAGGTGATCCTTCCTGTCTGCACTGACTTGTGCATGATGGACATCTCCAACCCAATCTGAGCCAAGGTGGTGACCACCGAAGATGAGGACAGGGCAGGTTTCAGAGGAAAGTGGAGTTGTTGAGTCTGGGATTGAACAGTCTGGGAATCTCGCTGAGGAGCCTACGATCCAAGTGATACATCCAGTCAATGGGCCAGTCTGAGCTGAGTGTAGGGCTGCCAGAAAGAGCAGAATTATGTGTAATTCAGGGGGACAGATTTGAGGGGAACGGATGATCTAACAGCTGTAGGAGAGGACCTTGCCAACCTCCAGTTCTTCAGTGACCAAGAATCAGGGATGCGGCAATCAACTGGTTCGAGTATGAGGAGTCGGCAGAAGCTACCGGATGGTTAGATGATCAACCAGACGTTGTAGAATTTCAACCAGAACAGGGCCCGCAGGGGCAAGGGTATCAGTGGTGGCCGGAAGGGCCGAAAGTCAGAATACACCGCCGGAGAGCGCCGGCACTAAGAATTTCGCTCAGAACTTGGACATTGAAATGCAGGAAGTATTAACAACCAGCTGTACTGACGCAGTTGGAACAACAAAGATTTGAGGATTCCGAGAGAATCAGGAAAGCTAAGGCCTATGTGGGGGTCGAAAGTGCTGTGTGCACGGGAACAGAAAATGCTTGCGAGCATGTGGACTGAAGGTACTGCGAGTACGATCGTACCGGAGCCGGACAGGTGTCTATCGCTGCCGACGAATGTGGTGGGAAGACGATGATTTATGTCTTGCCCACACAGATGAGGATTGGGGAATAATCAACCAGATGATACCTGGTACTCGACGAGGTGCGCTCATGACAAGAAGTGGGCGGTATTCAAGCCCCCGCACCTAGACCAACCTGAGGCATCTGGGAAAGACAAGGAAGCTGAGAAACAGAGGGAGAAACAATTGAAGAAGAAGCTGTGCTCAAGCAATTAAAGAAGATACAAGCAGACATCTCCATCTGGGGACTGCTTATGGTGTCGCGGTGCACAGACAGGCTGTCTATCTGCCATGGACAAGGCCAAACTCTCTATAGATACTACACCAAAACAGCTGGTTGGGCTGGTTTTTCCGGGAGGAGGTTCCCCGGCATTAACCTTTTCAGACAAAGAACTACCGCTTGAGGGCACAAATCATAACAAACCCCTCTACGTTTCCGTGGAATGTAGAGACAAGTGGATACCGGTGGTACTTGTTGATACCAGGTCCGCCATCAATGTCTGCCCAGCCAGAACAGCGTATGCAATCGGGTTGAAGCCCGCGGACTTCGTGCCGACTACTCAAGTGATCAGAGCATATGATAATACTAGCAGGGAAGTGATGGGGACTGTCAAAATTCAGACCCAGGTTGGTCCAGGACAACACAACATTGAATTCCATGTCTTGGACGTTCCCGCAACCTTCAATCTACTCTTGGGGCGGCCGTGGTTGCACCAAGTGAAGGCAGTCTCTTCCACTCTACATCAGATGTTGAAGTACCCTCACGGGAAGGGGGTGGCTATTGTTTTCGGGAATTCATCAATCCATCCGCCGCCAGAAGTGTCCACACCAGTCTTGGAAATCGAGCATGGCACAGAGGATGTGTTCTTATTAGGGTTCACTTTGGCTGAGGCCCAGGTGGTGCAGAATATCATGGCTGTGAATGAGGGAGTGTACGTCAGTGCTCAACCGTCTACCTCATGAACAAGCTACAACACATCCCGGGATG
>JAPPVO010000031.1:134402159-134439376 GCA_030407325.1 Camellia japonica
CAGCAGGCTATGGGTGCTTTAGCTCGAGAGATAGCAAGGGCATTCAGGGAATCAGTTGGCATTCTGAGGGCTGCAAATCCAGCCCAAGTTGTTGTTGCAGATGCTGGACCTTCTTTCCTGAAGAGGGAGTTCTTCCGGTCCAATCTGGACGAATTTGTGGGTGATTCTAAAGAGCCGCTTAAGGCAGATGAATCGCTCGAACAGACAACGAAGACGTTTGAGATGCTTGGCATCGAAGACGAGGGGTTGAAAGTGACCTTGGCATCGTTCCAGCTGAAGGAGGATGCGGGTCAGTGGTGGAAGTTCACCAAAGGTCGTATAGGAGGTACATGGGAGGCTTTTGTGAATGCTTTCCAGGAGAGGTTTTTATCTCCAGCAGTCAGGGAGAAGCTGAGAGACCAGTTCTGCCAGCTTAAGCAGTCGAGTTCTTCAGTGGCCGAGTTTGAGGCTGCATGCACTAGTTTGTCCAGGTTTGCACCTGAGTTGGTGGCGTCTGAGGAACGCCGTTGCATTGAGTTTGAGAAGAAGTTGAGGCGTGGCCTCAAGCTGAGAGTTGGGGGAACTATGATTCGGGATTATGGGTGTATGGTTGATGCTGCAGCCCATATGGAAATCATGATGCAGGAGGAGGAGGAAGGACAAAAGGGCTCCAAGAGGAGTCATGATAGTCAGAGTGATGGTAGGAGACAGAAGGGTTTTAACCCTCAGCAGTCTCAGGGTAGCTTTTCTAGATCGACTTTTCCTGTGCCGAGTGCTAGTTTGGGGAAAGGCAGTCAGGGAGACATCACCTGTTTCAAGTGTGGTCAGCTGGGCCACAAGTCTCCAGTTTGTCCTCAGAGGGGAGGAGTACAGAGAGCAGCATCTTCTTCGGCTCGATCTCAGAGCCAGAGTCAGGGTAGAGGCCAGCCGCTCACTTGTTTTTAGTGCGGTCAGGCAGGGCACATGAAGAGGTATTCCCCGCAGTTGGGTGGCACACCTGGTGCATCTGGTTTGAGGCAGACTCAGGGTCAGCAGCCAGCACAGTCAGGTCAGGCCTCGAGGGCCAATCAGGGGGCTTCATCGTCCCAGTCTGTGCAGCAGTCTTATGCTCCTAGGGGTGAGCAGGTTGATCAGAGATCATCTGGGCACGTGTATGCTGTTACCGCGTAGGACCTTGTACCGGCTCCATCTGTTGTGAGAGGTACCTTCTTGTTTTGTAACTCGGTTGCTAATGTTTTGATTGATACGGGTTCATCTCATTCCTTTGTGTCTGCTGCATTTGCATCTGTTTTGGAGTTGGAGTTAGCACTGTTAGCGTCTCCTATTTGTGTAGTGTCACCTCTTGGGGGCGAGTTGATCTTGAAACAAGGTGTTAGGGGTTGTGATATAGAGGTCGATGATCATAGAATCCCATTTTCTTTTGCAGTTATGCCTATGAAGGGCTTTGATGTTATTTTGGGTATGGACTGTTATCGTCATACCGGGCAGTTATTGATTGCTATCGCCAGAGGGTCACTTGTTGTACCATTGGCGGAGAGTGTTTCCATTTTCTGGGAGACCGGGTTGGTAGTGTTTTGCCACCGGGGTATGGTTCGCGAGGGCGGAGTGAGCTTAGTGGTCTACTTGCTAGCTTTGAGAGTGGTGAGTGTGATGAGACCCAGATTGTGTTGCCACGGGTGGTTTGTGAGTACTCGGACGTCTTTCCCGAGGACCTTGTTGGTTTGCCACCGCATCGAGAGATTGAGTTCTCTATTGACCTAGTGCCTGGCACGGCGCCAATTTCTATGGCCTTATCGTTTTGCCCCAGCCGAGTTAGTTGAGTTGAAGATTCAGCTCTAGGAGTTGCAAGATAAGGGCTATATCCGTCCTAGTGTTTCGCCGTGGGGAGCACCGGCCCTCTTTGTTAAAAAGAAAGGTGGTGCTTTGAGACTGTGTATAGATTACCGGAAATTGAATCAGGCTACGGTTAAGAATAAGTACCCTATGCCTCGTATAGATGATTTGTTTGATCAGCTGAAGGGTTCCCGTTGTTTTTCTAAGATAGACTTGAGATCGGTTTTATCATCAGTTGAGAGTTAGGGAGGAGGATATTCCGAAGACGGCATTCCGTACACGGTATGGCCACTATGAGTTTTGGTGATGCCGTTTGGGCTCACCAATGCACCGGCAGTGTTTATGGATTTGATGAACCGGATCTTCCGGGAATTCTTAGATCGTTTTGTAGTCGTCTTCGTGGATGACATCTTGATTTATTCACCTTCGGAAGAGGAGTACAAGCAACACTTGAGAGTGGTGCTTGAGTTACTTACAGCCCATAAGCTTTATGCTAAGTTTGGGAAGTGTGAGTTTTGGCTAGAAGAGGTGAAGTTCTTAGGCCATGTGGTTTCTGGGGAAGGAGTGTCAGTTAATACATCCAAGACTGAGGCAGTGCAAGATTGGGCACAGCCTAAGAGTGTGCTTGAGATCCGCAGTTTTCTGGGATTAGCTGGGTATTATCGACGGTTTGTGAAGGATTTCTCCAAGTTAGCCTCGCCTTTGACTAGATTGACTCGGAAGGGAGTCAAATTTGTATGGAGTGAGACTTGTGAAAAGTCATTTCAGGAGTTGAAGGTTAGATTGACCACCGCTCCGGTTTGATTATTCCGGAGAGAGGGTTGGGTTATGCTGTTTACTGTGATGCCTCACGAGAGGGTTTGGGTTGTGTGTTGATGCAAGAGGGGAAAGTGGTTGCCTATGGCTCACGTCAGTTGAAAATTCATGAGAAGAATTACCCTACGCATGATTTAGAGTTAGCAGCTGTGATATTTGCCTTGAAGATTTGGAGGCATTATCTTTACGGTGAGAAGTTCGAGGTATTCTCGGATCATAAGAGTCTAAAATATCTGTTCACATAGAAAGACTTGAAGTTGAGGCATGGGAGGTGGATGGAGTTCATTGGGGATTATGACTTCGAGTTGCATTATCATCCGGGGAAGGCCAATGTGGTGGCCGATGCCCTTAGCAGGAAATCTGTTGGTGACATAGCTAGTATAGCCATCCGAGAGTGGGAGATGTTGGGTGCACTTGGAGAGTTTGATTTGCTTCTGGGCGAATCCGTTGAGGCTGCGGCCTTGTTTTCTATTGTTGCGCAGCCTACACTTGTGACTCGAGTGTTAGAGGCTCAGAGAGGTGACCTTCAGGTAGAATCTCTCCGTGAGAAGATTTCCGGTGGGAAGGTTGAGAAGGGTTTGACGGTGTATCCCGACTTGAGTGTGAGATACCGAGACCGTCTGTTTGTGCCGGAGTGTTGCCGAGAGGAAGTACTCCGAGAATTTCATCATTCGCGCCTTGCGGTGCATCCAGGAGGTACTAAAATGTATCGGGATTTGGGTCGCCAGTTTTGGTGGCGGGGTATGAAGAGAGATGTGGCAGCTTTCGTGTCAAGGTGTCTTACTTGTCAGCAAGTGAAGGCCGAACATCAGAGGCCAGCGGGTTTGTTGCAACCCTTGCCTATTGCCGAGTGGAAGTGGGAGCATGTCACTATGGACTTCGTGTGGGTCTTCCGAGGACGCAGCGGGGTAGTGACGCTATTTAGGTGGTAGTAGACCGATTGACTAAGTCGGCGCACTTCATTCCTATGCGCGTGAGAGATTCGGTGGATCATCTTGCCGACTTGTACATTCGGGACATAGTGAGGTTGCACGGGGTCCCAGTGACGATCGTCTCAGATAGAGATCCTCGTTTCACTACCAGGTTGCGGCAGAGTTTGCAGAGTGCTTTAGGCACTAAGTTGACCTTTAGCACGGCTTATCATCCTCAGACTGACGGGCAGTCCGAGCAACTATTCAGATCCTTGAGGATATGCTTCGGGGTTGTGTTCTTGATTTTAGTGGGTCGTGGGAGAGGCACTTGCCTTTGGTGGAGTTTGCCTACAACAACAGTTTCCAGTCTAGTATCGGTATGGCACCGTTTGAGGCTTTGTATGGCCGACCGTGTAGATCTCCTGTTTGTTGGGCTGAGGTGGGTGATGCACCTTTGTTGGGTCCGGAGTTGGTGAGGGAAACGACGGAGAAAGTTGAGCTTATCCGTAAGAGACTTGTTACAGCCCAGAGTCGTCAAA
Organism: Camellia japonica; assembly: GCA_030407325.1. Classification (NCBI taxonomy): domain Eukaryota; kingdom Viridiplantae; phylum Streptophyta; class Magnoliopsida; order Ericales; family Theaceae; genus Camellia; species Camellia japonica. The sequence goes on from JAPPVO010000031.1 coordinate 134,406,238, forward strand.
AATCTTATGCCGACCGTAGGAGGAGACCTTTGGTGTTTGAGGTGGGTGATCATGTCTTTCTGAAGATATCACCTAGACGGGGATTGATGAGGTTTGGGAAGAGCGGGAAGTTGTCCCTCGGTTCATTGGTCCTTTTGAGATCCTTGAGAGGATTGGCGAGGCTGCTTATCGTTTAGCTTTGCCACCGCAGTTGTCCGGAGTACATGACGTGTTTCATGTGAGTATGCTTCGGAAGTATGAGCCGGATCTATCACATGTGTTGGATTGGACTGATTTAGTGGTTGACGAGGATGTCTCGTATGAGGAGAGACCGATTCGAGTCTTGGATAGACGGGATCAAGTTTTGCGAGGCAAGACCATTCCGTTGGTAAAAGTTCTGTGGAAGCATCACGGGGTGGAGGAAGCCACTTGGGAATGTGAGTTGGAAGTCCGCGAGAAATAATGTTTAGTGATTTGTAATTTTGTATTCAGATTTTGTAATATTGTTGAACTTAAGAACTTTATATATGTCTTAAGTTGGAAAACATTGAGAATGTTTTGGTTTAATGTTAATATTTTGAGACTTGCCTTATAATGGAAGTTTAGTATAACATTGATTATGTTGAATATATTGTTGAATTCGAGTTCTATCAGGAAATTGAATATGATATTGAAACTGTTAAGATTGAAAGGGAAAATGCATAATACTGTTACAGGTTGTAATATATGTTGTTTTATATACATATTGTGAGATGCCTCTTGATAAGAGATGAAATGACCGGTATTGGGTTAAGTTGTTCATTATTGTAATGTCATGTTGTTGGAGTTTGAGACAAACCTGCTTTTCAAAAACTTATGCTTAATTTCGGGGATGAAATTCTTTTAAGGGGGGGAGGTTATAGCGACCCCGGTCTTTTCCCATTTGATTATTGTATCCGGACTTCAGTTCCGTAGATCCTGTCTTTGTATAATTGTTGTTATCGTCCTTTAATTCTTATTTCTGAGTTATGGATGCAATGGGCAGATTTGTTACAGGTTGGTTGGGTTAGAAACAAAGTGTTGCTGTCCAGAATTTTGAACCTTCGCTCGAGCGAGGAGTTGGTCGCTCGAGCGAGCAGTTGTTTTTAGTCCTTCGCTCGAGCCAGGTTTTGGTCGCTCGAGCGAGAGTCTGCATCTGGGCTTAGGACCTGAGAGTTGTGTTTCTTGGCTCGAGCGAGCTTCCTTCGCTCGAGCGAGCGAGGTGTATGTTTTCGAGTTCTTCGCTCGAGCGAGCAGTCCTTCGCTCGAGCGTGCTTCTGGGTTGTAGACTTGAAGCATCGAGTTTTTGGCTCGAGCGAGCTTTTCTTCGCTCGAGCGAGGTTTTCTTATGTCTGGTCGCTCGAGCGACCAAGTCTTCGCTCGAGCGAGCCTGTTCAGTTTAAATAGGCAGCAGCGGGATTTTAATCAGTTTTTCATCTTCTTTTTAGATTCCAAACCCTAGGTCCGACTTCTCTCTCTCCCTACTCACCTTCTCTCTTGGGTTTGATCTACTTTGAGTGTGTTTCTACCCTAGTTGCTTTATTAAAAAGATAGAGTGAGTCGAGAGCTTCATTTTAATCTGAGAGTTTGTGAATTTGGAGCACTTTGGAGTGTGGGTCATCATCTCTGTCTTCTCCATTCGGGTTAATTCTTTGAGGTAGGGATTTCCTACTCCATATTATAGGTTTTGTTCTAAGTTGTAGTATTTTGATATGTTGTGGGTATTTTGGTAATTTTGGGAAAAACCCTAATTGTTTTAATAAATTGATTTGTATAATTAATTTAAGGAAAATTGGGGAAGTTGGTTAAATTCATGAAATTGAGGAAATTACTGATTAAAGGGTGTTGTCGGTTAATTTAAATCACTCGCCTATTGAAATGTCGATATATTTATTTCCAGTCTAGAAATAACTGTTTTGGGCTATCGGTGGAGGATAGTCATGATTGTTGTAGACATTGCATGTGGATTAGGGATAACTGAAACTAATCACATTGGTTAAGTCATTAATTTTGACTATTGAATTAATACAGAAATTACGTGTATTGATTGAGCATTGCATTTGCATATTGTGTGGGAGGAGATAGGGGATGTACTCCACGGTTTAGGGGAAGATAGGGGATGGACCTCTAAACCGGATTTTGTTTGGGAGGAGATAGGGGATGGACTCCATTAGCATCACTTTTATGTGTGCTTATTTATATTGAAGTGTTTTTATTGATACAGCACTAAAATGTGTATCAAACTGGAAGTATGAAGTGTTTTGACATGAGCCTGAGTCTCATTTATGTTGTTGAGATTTGAAGTATTGTGAATATGATATATAGTTTACTGTTGTAAGTTTGGCCAGGTTCTGAGCCATATTGATAATAATGGAAACTAAAACGTGTCATAGCCATTAGTGTCATAAGACTGTATATTGATTATCTTGGTTAACCATATTGAATGCTATTGCTTTATTGAATACTTATAATTGGTTTAGTATATTTCTACTGGGCTGTGGCTCACCCTATATGGGAACATCATTTTCAGGTTCAGGTGATAAGCTACCTCCAAGGACTTAGCTTGGAAGGAATTTCGATTTTTGAAGCTTTGTCTTTAATTACTTGTTTTTATTTGAATTACATGTAAACACTCAAGCCGAGGGCTTAATTTGTAATTGAGTTAGTACTCATTCTTTTGTGTCCAAGTGTTGGCTTGGAAAGATGTATGCCCTTAGGGCATTTACTTTCATTGTTACATGTAATGTCTTTATTTAAGGATACTCTGATGAATGAATTATGGTTTATTTTTTTTAAGTAATGCATCTTATTATTGTGTATGTTATGGGTTATTTTTGAGGGCGTTACAAATCCCAACCCAAGAAAAACCAAAAGCCAACAAAGAAACCACAAAACATTAGTACCACAGTGATATAGCAACATGAGGCAATAAAAGATATCATATGATGCAAAAAATGTAAACATAAGAGATCCAAATATTGCAAAATGAAGCAGAGGAAATGTGATGTGAACTAGGACCAAGCAAACAACAGTCAAGCACATGTATAGCCAGCATGGTGAGCGACTTAATCATCAAAGAAAATATGAGCACAGAACCACAAGACAATAGATGTAGACCAAAATCCCCAATCCCAATCCCAATGTAAAAGACAGAAAATCCGAACATAAAACCCAAATCAAAAAACCCTAGATGGAATGTACAGTACCAAAATCACTGTGCCACAGTCAAAAACGACATTGCCTAACCCTAAATATGATAAATAGAGACCCAACGACCCACTGGATAACCAACTCAAACAACACAACAACAAGGAAAAGAAAAAAAAAATAAAAAAAACACAAGAACAGAGGAGAATGAGAGGAGAGACAAACCTGAGATGGTTAAACACACGAAAAATACCAAGAATCCTCCGAGGAAGTGCAGACCAAGGAATGGGAGGCAAGGAATCGCCAAAAACCCTAGAAGAGAGAGGAGTTGAGGGAAAAAATGACCTAAGGGGTCGAAGGAGGGAAAGACATACAAAACCAGTCCGCTCGAGTGTGGGTTTAACGCTCGAGCGTGAGACAAAACACGCGAAGTCCCGCTCGAGCGCGAAAGCTGAAGATCGAGCGGAAAAACAACCCTCCCAGAACTGCAAAAGCAAAGAGCAAACTACTGCAAGTCTCAAAACCGCGCTCGAGTGTGGGAATGTCTGCTCGAGCGAGAAAAAAAACAAATTTTTTTTTTATTTTTTATTTTTTATTTTTAAAACAAAAACAAGATACTCAAAAACATGAAGTGAGCCCTGGAACACAAGTAGATGATCACATTTAGCCAAAATGGATACTTAGATGAAATAATCTGCAATTCAAGAATTCTGTAAACTTGCAATGTTTAAAAAATGACACTGGAAACCATGAGCAAAGCAGATAAAATATAATCAGTGATCATAAACTACAGGAGAATGTACAACTCAAAATCCAACATGAGAGCTCACAAAATAAAGTGTGTGTGTGCAATCCATGAGAGTCCACTGAGCTAGAGTTAATCCTAGTAATGATCGGATGGCTGGACTTCCGGCAAGAGTAACTGAACATCACAGAGAAAAGTCAAACCACTAGGAATCACGGGGTATTTGTTGAGTAAAAGCGGAGGCTCCCTTCAATCAATGAGTCCCTTTTTTTTTTATTATTATTATTGACTTTTTCTTTCTTATGGGCACTCACTGGTGGCATTCACGCTCAAGAGTATGGAAACCAAACCAGAGAAGAATGAAATCATAAAGGATGGCCTGGTTGGTGCCTCTGAGGTAGACTTTTCCTAATGCTCGGACTTCAAGGAACTGAGGGAGAAACCGTGGAAGTGAAGACAGATGGTAGATGGTTAAGAGACTCAACATCACCCATGATATACTAGTATCGGTCAATTCCATTGTAAAAGTACAAGAAACACTATTAGTGGTCCATAGAGAACTTTGATCACTTATGCGGAAACCCCTGCAACAATTTATCTCAATGATGTGTACAGAATGAGATCATGAGGTTAATGAGCATGGGCATTCAAAATGAGCTATGAACACTGAACAATGAGATCTTGTAAGCAGCATGAGTAGTGTACATAAAAAGTTGGATGCAAGAAAACCAGATATCAATGATAATGAGATTATGGCATCCAAGCACAAATAAGGCAAACACTTACACCTCAAGAACAAGTAACACTCTAGTGATCGAGCATGACACCCAAGTCTTTCTAAGGAACTCAAACTGAAGAAGATCAAGGGGTTTTGTAAAAATATCAGCTTTTTGATGCTTAGTGGAAACATGCTCAAGAACAACAAGGCCTTCCTCCACTAACTCTCGAATAAAATGATGACGAAGTCAATGTGTTTGTGCGAGAGTGTTGGACAGGATTTTTTGAAATGTTTATGGCACTTGTGTTATCACAAAAAGAGTGAGTGTGTTTGTTCTATCCCATAATCATGAAGCATTTGCTTCATCCACAACATTTGTGCACAACAACTTCCTGCAGCAATGTACTCCAGCCTCGGCAGTGGAAAGAGAGATGGCATTTTGCTTTTTACTATGCCAGGAAACCAGATTATTCCCAAGGTAAAAACACCCCGCGGATGTGCTTTTCCTATCATCTGCACACCTTGCCCAGTCGGCATCAGAAAAACCAGTAATTTCAGCTGTAGTATCAGTGGAAAATCAAACCCCATACCCCAAGCTCCCATTAACATATTTGATGATGCGTTTGACCGCAAGAAGGTGAGACTCTTTAGGACTGGCTTGGTAACTGGCACAAACACCGACACTGAAAGAAATATCAGGACAACTAGCTGTCAAATACAAAAGACTCCCTATCATACTCCTATAAAGGGTAGGATCAACATCAATACCAGAGGAATCTTTGGAGAGGTGAAGACTGGTGCTCATGGGAGTACGTGCATGTTTGGCAGACTCAAGACCAAACTTAGACACAAGATTTTTGGCATACTTAGACTGAGAAACGAACATACCTGAAGGAGACTATTTAATTTGAAGACCCAAGAAATACGACAACTCCCCCATCATGCTCATCTCAAACTCATGTGTCATGCAATCCGAAAAAATTTCACAAGATGTTCAGCAGTAGATCCAAACACAATATCATCAACATATATCTGAGCAACAAGAATATGAGACTTAGTATGTTCACAAATAAGGTCTTATCCACACTACCCTTTGAAAATCATTATCAAGAAGAAATGTAGTAAGTCTATCATACCAAGCCCGAGGGGCTTGTTTCAACCCATACAAAGCCTTGTCTAACTTGTAGACATGATTAGGACATTTAGGATCCTCAAACCCTTTTGGTTGCTCAACATATGCCTCTTCTTTCAAGTACCCATTCAGAAAGGCACTTTTCACATCCATTTGAAACAATTTAAAGCCAAGAAAACAAGCAACACCAAGCAAAATACGAATAGATTCGAGACGTGCAACTGGGGCAAACGTCTCATCATAGTCAACACCCTCTACTTGTGTGTAGCCTTGAGCAACCAACCTAGCTTTATTCCTAACAACAATACCATTCTCATCAGATTTATTTTTAAAGATCCACTTGGTACCTATCACATTCATGTCTCTAGGTCTGGAACTAGAGTCCAAACTTTGTTCCGTTCAAATTGACCTAATTCTTCATGCATAGCATTGACCCAACTATCATCTAGCAAGGCCTCTTTAAAATTCTTAGGTTCAATTAATGAAACATAACACATATGTGATACCTCATCCCGAATCTGTCTTCGGGTTTTCATACGATCTGAAACACTTCCAATCACCTGTTGAGCTGGATGATTCAGTTTCACCCTTGCTGATGGTTTAAGCTCAGGACTTGCGGTGACAGAAGCAACAGGAGTGATGTCCCTTTGAGCACTCTTTGGACTTGAACTTACCTGTGAGGATGGTGCTGTATCAATTTCTTGTGATTAGACCGCAGCTTCTCCTTGATTTTGTGGTTCAGTATCCAAGATTGGAGACTCACCATTGTCATCTTCATTTGTTGCTGGAGTAAGTGCACCTGTGTCATCTATAACCACATTGATAGATTCCATTAAAGATGAAGTTCGCAGGTTATAGACTCGAAAAGCCCTGTTGGTTGAATACCCTAGAAAAATACCTTCATCACTTCGGGAGTCAAATTTGCCCAAGGGCTCTCTATCTTTGAAGATGTAACACTTACTCCAAAAGTTTTGAAGTATTTTACATTAGGTTTCAATCCCTTCCACAATTCATATGGAGTTTGTAAAGTGTTGGGCCTTAAATACACGCGATTTATGACATAAACCGCAGTATTTAGGGCTTCAGCCCAAAACTTTGGAGGAAGTTGCTTACTAAGGAGCATGACCCTAGCCATTTCTTGAACAACTCTGTTCTTCCTCTCAACCACTCCATTTTGTTGTGGAGTAATAGGTGCAGAAAATTCATGCTTAATTCCATGCATATCACAAAAATCCGAAAACGAACTATTTTCAAATTCACGACCATGATCAGTTCGGATTCTTATGATACGCCCAATGGAAACACCCTGTTCATTTTGGATTTTAAGGACTAAAGCTAAGAAAGCATCAAACGTATCAGATTTTTCTCTTAAAAAATTTACCCAAGAAAACCGAGTAAAATCATCAACAGTTAGAAAAATGTATCTTTTACCTCCAATGCTTTCAGTGCGAGTAGGACCCATTAAATCCATGTGAACCAATTCAAGGGGACGTTTGGTTGTAAAGTTGTTCACCTTTTTATGAGAGGCACGGGTTTGCTTTCCAAGTTGACATGGTCCACACACATGGCTCAAATTTTTACCCAATTTAGATACTCCTCTCACAAGCTCTTTGTTGGCTATCTTAGTTAGGTCTTTGAAATTCATGTGACCTAATCTTTGATGCCACAAATCAATGTTACTTATGATGGCAGAGTGACAAGTGAGATCATCAGTAGTAACAATCCCATAGCAATTATCAGATGTGCGAACCCCATGTAAGACAGTATTTCCCTTTTATCCAAAATTTCACATTTATTTTTTGAAAACAATACTTCATGATGGGAATCACACATTTGACTAATGCTTAAAAGATTTGCTTTAAGACCATCAACAAGTAGAGCATTATCCAGTTTGGGAAGACCAGCAACACTTATAGAGCCCTTACCAATGACTCTAGAAGTGCCGCCATCTCCAAAGGTAACAATTCCTCCTTCATATTTTTCAAGAGAGGTGAAGTAGGATTTGTTACCGGACATGTGACGAGAGCAGCCACTATCAAGATACCACATGTGTGAGTCACGTGCTTTTAAGGCAGTGTGAACAACTAAACAAGTCAAATCATCTTTCCTAACCCAAATCCTTTTGGTCTTGGTCAATGTCTTGGCGTTGTGAACACCCTCATGAATCTTGGTATTCCGCCTAGACATGTAAGGTTGTCTCCTAACCCAAAAATATTCGAATTTCTACCCTTTTGAGACACCTTACCAAACAATTCATAGCAATAAGGACGAATGTGGCCATACCTACCACAATGATGACAAATAAAAACAGGTTTTACCTTCTTTTTGTTGATCTTACCCACTTTCGGTAGATGAAGAGAGGAATCATCTTGGTCTACCTTCAGCTTCCTTTTGCTTGAGTCTTCAGGTTATGTGAGGTAGAGGCCTGTCCCTTGTGAGCTGTTGCACCATAGCCTAGCCCACTTTTGTCACAACCCATTTGTTGAGACCCGAGGATGTTTTCTAGAGATTTGGAACCTTTGTTCCACATGGAGATTGTTGCTCTAGCAATACAAAGTTCTTCATCTTTCTGACAGACTATCTCTTCCAATGCAGCCTGTGACATCTCAAAGCTTTCAAGCTTTTCTTCATATGTGGAATACACTTTTAGAAGTTCATTCCTTTCAGTTTCACAGGATAGAAGTTTTCCACATAAGTCTTGCCTGTCACTTGAGATCTTGATGACATTCTGTTTTGCTGTTACAAGTTCTCCTTTTAGCCGGACATTCTCGCTCTCACATGTTTGAGCTTGGAGAGAGTTTGTCATTGGTTTTGGACAATTCAGAGTTTCCTCATAGCTTTTCGTAAGCTTATTGTAGTTCATCGCCATTGATCTCATCATTGTCTTCAGATGTTTCATCATCCTCTTTTTGCTCTTCATTCTCCTTGACCTCATCCAATCTAGCAACCAAGGTAGAAAAGTTGCTGGATGGAGGTGGAGGTGAATCTCTTCTTTCATGGAATTGGCTCAGAATTTCCCATGCATCTTTAGCCTTTGTGCAGTGAACAACCCGTTGTTGTTCTTCATTAGAGATTGCTCCACGAATAGTGATCAGGGCTCTCTGATTGCCCGGATTATCTGCACTTTCTGTATCTTCTTCAATGGCTTGCCAACCTTCTGGTTCAAAAGCTCTCAGAAAAGCCCTCATTCTGATTTTCCAATACAGGTAGTTAGTCCTATCAAAGGTGGGAGCATGATGCAAGTTCTGACCACGAGCTACTTCCGAAGGCTTTGGAAGAGGTTGAGTAAAAGTGGTCCAAAATGCCATGAAAGCACTATCCCCGTCCTCACCGGATTCAGGTTCTTCGGGTTCTTGCTCCGACCCGCTTTCATCATCCCAAGTCACAGTGTAGACTTTCTTTCGATTCTTTTTCGAAGGGCATTCAAGGGACATATGACCAAACCCTTGACATTCATAGCACTTGACCCCTTGCCCCTTTACAATCTTCTTTTCAGGTTTTTGAGCAAATTTTGGTGGAAACGTTTTGGGTTATCATTACTCTTATCTTTTGAAATAGGTCTTTGAAATTAGGCTTCTTTTTCAAAAAAATTTTAAACTGTTTTGTGAGCATAGCCGTCATCTCAGACTCTAAATCAAATTCAGTCTCCGGAGTTTTGCAGTCTCATGAGCATTAGTGAAAGCCACACTTTCTTTTTTGTTTTTTCTTTAAAATTTGGTGGGCTTCATAAGTCTGCAAATTTCCAACCAATTGATCAAGCTTGAGGGGATCAACATTCTGAGCCTCCTCAATGGCTGTCACCTTTGATTGGAACCTCTTGGGAAGGGACCTCAAAATTTTTCCAACAACTTTAGCTTCCGGGATTTTTTCACCGAGTGTGAAACAGGAATTCACGATATCACTGAGTTTTGCATAGAAATCATCAAACGTCTCATCGTCTCGCATAAAAAGGGTTTCAAAGGTGGAGGTGAGACATTGAAGTTTTGACCTTTTGACAGAGGTAGTAACCTTCGTGAATTGTTTCAAGAATATCCCAGCCTCTTTGCTACCTCACACGTGCAGATGCGACGAAATTCTTCAGGTGTGGCGGAGCAAAACAGGGAATTGAGAGCCTTATTGTTCCAACTCGAATTTTGGTAATCAGTTGTGTCCCATTTATCAAGGGGTTTAGGAATATCTACACCATCAATGGGGACCATAGGTTCACTCCACCCATAGACCACACAGTGCCAAACTTTCTTATCGATGGATTTTAAAAATGCTCACATACGAGCTTTCCAACAAGAATAATTTGTACCGTCGAGTAAAGGAGGTCTATGAGTCGAGTTACCTTCACGAATAGAATCCATAATACTAGTCACACAAAATCACACTCCTATAGTTTTGAAAAAACAAAGAGTGACCTGCTCTGATACCAATTGAAATTCCCAAGTGATTCGTGATTAGATCAAGATTAAAATATTTCAAATCCCAATTATCCAAAACACTAAATCTAAAATCAACAAGCACTTACGAGAGTGACTTTAGTTTGTTTGTTTTAGGAATAATAAAAATCGACACAAATGATTTTTACGTGGAAAAAACACCAATTGAAGAACCTTCAATTGTAATCAAAAACCACGGGCGAACCGCCACTAATCAATCCACTACTGAAGAAAGAAAGATTACAAAGATAATACACAAATTACCCAACCCAGTCAATTTGTCCTCGAATCTTCTGTAACTCTTTCACCACGCCTTCGTCACGGAACTGATCAATCCTGAAGTTGATTCCACAACTTCACTTGTCGAATTAACGACTACATATAGAATTAAACGCCTTTTGAAACTATACGTTTGAATCTTCAGAATCCACCGAAGATAACTCTCTCTCTTGAATTTAAAGTATCAAACTCCTTGATGTATGAATCTTAGATCATGAGTAAAGAACTCTCTCAAAAACAACAAGGAAAACTCTCAAAAATCTCCAGAAGAAGACCTCAAAAAAACCTTAGAAAACCTAAACAAGATCTAGGAGAAGTAATCCTAAAACAGACCCAACATGCGAATTTATAGAATCTGAGTTCGCACGGTCCGCTCGAGCGTGGGAATGCCCGCTCGAGCGGAGGCTTCAAAATTGAGTGATTCATATAGGCTTCACGCTCGAGTGGAAGGTTCCACGCTCGAGTGTCAAATCACACCATCCAGCTCTTTTTCAAGCGAAGCAGAGATACTGTGACCTTGTAATAGCGTCACTTTCCCCGCTCGAGCGGGGAGACCAAACTTGGAAAATCTGGAAAGCTATAACATGTTACAACCTTGGTTTTGATCCACGGAATTTGACAACAAAGGGTCCTAACAGTTTAAAATGGAAATGGTTTTATATCTGTTGTTGCATCTCAACATTGCATGCTTTATAAAAAGAGAGATAAACAGTTTTATCATGAGCATGGCATGAGCATACTCCTCTTTAGTCTTGTCATGGTCCATATGTTGTGCAGTATATCTCTACTGGGCTGTGGCTCACCCTACAAGGGAAACCATTTCAGGTACAGATGATATGCTTCCGCCAAGGCACTGACTTGGGAGGACTCGGAGCTGAGGCTACATTTTTGTTTTATGGTCATTTATTAAATGTAAACCTAGGGCTGTTTTTGTATTGAGTTGAAACTCTATTTTGTGTAACCAAGAATGTTCTTGGATAAATTTGTAAATCTGTAGGGCACTTATTATCTGTTTGGCTTCCATTTCATACTTGTTGTAAAATGCATGCTTGGGATTGGAACTGGGGCATTGAGATGTGAACATGTATTTGGCATTTGGGATTAAATGGAAATGGATGTATGGAATAATTAGCTATATATATGTGTTTGTCTATCAGGTGGGTTTGTTTATCAGGTGGGCTTGTTGTATAAATAGATATACCCTGCCCAATTTTCGAGACGTTACAAAATTACTTGAGTTGTAGTGCATCAATATTTTTTAATCTTAGATTTTCCTAACAGTCCACAGAGTTGTGTATTTGTTTGTTGATCTGTGTTTAGAAAAAATTGATTGTTTTGGAAGTTGAAAATTTTCTCTAAATTATTGCTTTTCCGCAACTGTGGTAACAAGTTTTGTTGATTATATGTGCTCTCATTTTCATTTTATTTTTGAACAGGGTGTCATGAAGGTAATTAGTATCGACAAACAAACTTCTGTTGGTTGCAAAGTAAAGATTTGGATTGTAGATTGGTTTGCACAGTTGAACAAAAAAATGGGGATGATTTGAAGAAAATTCAAACTGTTGGATAGTGCATGATTGAGATTTGGAAAGTTGTAGGTTAAATCTCCAAGAAGATAAAGTGGAATTTTTATGGTCTTCAATTTTGCATTATAATTCAAATTTGAGCCAATCTATGTTCTTTTATATAAGTTCTCAATTAATTCTCAATCTAATTGGGCCTTGTGTTCTTACAAACAAAAAATCAAAAAAAAAAAAAAAATGGTGTTTTTTGAAAAAAAAAAGTCACTAAATGATGTCATCATGACATCATATCTGAGACAAGTATGAAAATGAAGAAAGGTGGCGTTTTGTGAAAAAACGCCACTAAATGATGTTATCATTACGTTATACACGGAAAAGTTAGCGGTTGTCAAAGATTTTGCGACATTTTTAAAAACGCTGCCTAACGCGTTTAGCGACATTTTTGAAACGCTGCTTAGCTATTATAGTGGCAGTATCTGCGACGAAAATTTTAGACATCGTAAAAACCTATTGCGGCATTTTTTAGGTCTATAGCGGCATTTTTGAAACGCCACTAAAAGTCAATTTTCCTGCCGTGTAAGTACAATAGATTGAAAATTTCTCATATCGAATAAAGGGACAAACCAACTATTCAAGTCAAAATAGCCTTGTTTTTACACCACATTGGATTCACCTTATCATTCATTGATTAAAATCGTTAAATGAAATGCATTAATGATATCGTATATATGACAATAATAGGGTAATCTGGCAAAAAAAAAATAGGTATATCCTAAGTGAGGATAACTTATCCAAGGGACAAACAATCGAATTTTAAGGAACAAATTTGATTCCAAGCGATACTGTTTTACAGAATGAGTAGACTCCCAAAGGCTAAGTTTGATTAAGATAAATGGTGACAAAAAAAAATAAATAATAAATAAATAAAAAAACCCCTTCCCTGAATTTGTTAGCATGAAAGTGCTAGAAATTACAAGAAATTTAATTTTGTTGTACAACACATGATAGTATGATAACTAACCTTATAGTTTCTTGCAAAAATACAAGAAATTTAATTTGTTATAAAAAATAAAAAAATAAAAAAAGTTACTTATAATTAGAATTCTTATTTTCTTTATTTTTTTCTTATAAAATTTTCATCATAATCAAATTTATACAAGATAACATATATATATGTATATACATGTTTCTTTCTTTCACTTCACATTCTATCATTTTCACTTTTCATCATTTGTTTCTTTTCTAATTCACAAACGGATCCAAAAGGGGCTCCTGCACGATTATCCCACAAGATCAAATTAGTCTTTTAATTTGTGAAAAAATGATCATTCCCAGTATTTTAGGGGAAAAAAAAAGTTGAGATTTTAAAGAAAAAGGAAGAGACCCAATTAAATTAAAATGAATTGGAATTGGGACTCCTTTCCAACCGTGTTTTGCAGATTGACCTATTCCATCATCCCACCACACAACAATCACAACAGAACTAATAAAGAATAAAATAAGCAATGATAAAAGAGAGAAATGAGAGAAAAGCATTGGATTATTCAATTTCAGATGAACCTTTTATTAATTAATTATTAAATTAATTAATAACTTTTAATGATATCATAAATAAATTTCAATTAATAGTTTTGACAATTTTATTACTGTAAATGAGGGTAAGTAAAATTGTATTTTTTCTATTAATTTTGTTAAATGACAAATTTTAACAAGGGGCATTTGTAATTTTTAAAAACACATAAGATAATTCTTATTTTAAATAAATCTCAGAAGATATATTTGTAATTTATCTAAAAAATTTAACTAGTACATCCCTAACAAGTTCATAGAGAAAGAAGCAGATAATTTAAGCCTACTTATCATACATTCAACAATAAATAATTTTGGCCAATAACTTGACAATTCGGTTACATAAGTGATGATGCACTCAAATGGTTTGAAAAGGATTAAAAAAGTACAAAAACAAAAAAAGTATTAATTACTCAAAAATCGTATTTTTGGACATCAAACTGGTTGAAGTTCCATTTTATACTTTATAATTTATTAAGTCCTCATTTGAAATTGTTTGATTATTTCCTACGAGAGAAATGATAAACAAACTCATTTTCTAAACTTACTAGGATTAGACTCTAGGGAGCTCAGATCTACCTTTAGGTAATACTACACAGCAAACCCAAATACCATGGTTAACGCAGTTTTGAAAGGGCCCACAATCACGCTGTAAGGTTGGTGAAACGGGGGTCCACATTAAAATCACACACCGAAGAAAAATTGTTAATTAGTCCTGGACATTACGTGGCCATACTTCAGACTACAAACCTTCATATTCCCTCATATTCTCCAATCTTTCAATATAAAATTGTGGGTCTCATTTCTTCCACCAATCACAATACTTGTAGAGCGCCACATATCCTTGCCCTGGACTAACCAATAACTTCTGCACACCGAGTGTTGAATTCTATTGCCTAAGTCAAGTCGTCGGTGCCCTACATGGACCGCAAATTAGTTTCAATCAGAGACCACTCTGTGTTTCTTTCTCATCTCTCAAAAACTCATCTTTGATCATCTTCTAGTTTTACTGGTATATTCTTCCATATTATTTAGACTCCCAAATATCAAAGATATGTCAGGTTTAGGAGCTGACGATGCAATTTCAAGTGTTGTGATTGAATCCGAGTACTTACGCCATCGCTTTTCACTAGCTGAGATACAATCAATGACGAACAACTTTAATGAAAATTTAGTTATTGGGGTCGGCGGATTTGGTATGGTATATAAGGGGCTCATCGACAACGGTGCTACAGCTGTTGCCATAAAGCAGTTGAATGTAGAGTCCAAGCAGGGTGCAGAAGAGTTCTGGACTGAGATCAACATGCTCCATCATACTCATCTCGTTGCTCTGATTGGCCAATGTAGTGATTGCCAGGAAATGACCCTTGTTTACGAATATATGGCCCGTGGGACCCTTGCTGATCATCTCTATAAAAGAAGTAGAAGAAACCAAACTGAAATTAGTACTTTTCATCTCACATGGGAGCGAAGGCTCAACATTTGCATCGGTGCAGCACGAGGGTTAGACTACCTTCATACTAGTACCAATCAAAGTTTCATACACCGAGATGTGAAGATCACAAACATTCTGTTGGATGTGAATTGGGTAGCCAAGATTTCAGATTTTGGGTTGTCCAAAGGCACTACAAGCAATTCAGCAACCCACATTAGTACGGGAGTCAAAGGTACATTTGGCTATTTAGATCCAGATTATTTCCATACCCACAGACTAACCAAGAAATCTGATGTGTATGCCTTTGGTGTGGTGTTGTTGGAAGTGCTCTGTGGGAGGCCGCCTGTGGATGAAAGACTCAAGGAGGAGCAAATTAGTTTAATCCTTTGGGCTCAAGATTGCATTAAAAAGGGAAAGCTTGATCTAATCATTGATCCCTCTTTGAGTGAACAAATAACACCACAGAGTTTGAAGTATTTTGTAGAAGTTGCCTGCAATTGTTTACATAATCGTCCAAAGGAAAGGCCTACAACGGCTGAAGTGGTGGGAAGCCTTGATTCGCATTGGTGTCACAACGTAAAGGAAGATCAGAGGGAATAATTGGAAAGGCGTTAAAGGGTTTTGTAATTGTGCCTAAAGGTATGAATCGTTGGTGGAGGGAGAGAAAGGAAAACAGTCCTTGATTCGCATTGGTGTCACAACGTAAAGGAAGATCAGAGGGAATAATTGGAAAGGCGTTAAAGGGTTTTGTAATTGTGCCTAAAGGTATGAATCGTTGGTGGAGGGAGAGAAAGGAAAACAGTCCTAAGAGTGGACTGTCAAAAGGATTTGTTTTTGGAACCACTTTCAGATGGTGTTAACCGACCACACCGTCATTTCTCACTAGTTGATATTCAAGCAGCCACAAATGATTTCAATAAGCTTCTTTGGATTGAAACGATGGGCTTTACAAGGTGTACAAAGGATTTTTGGATGGGGAAACTAATATTGTTATGATCAAAAGGTTCAATGCCTTGGCATCGCAAAATTGGAAAAAGGATTGGGCTGACATTGAGGTACACTCCCTGCTCGAGAATCACCCCCACAGTCTCTTTGATTGGATTTTGCAATGTGAAATCAGAGTTAATTGGGGTGCATGATTACATGGAGAATGGATCCTTGGAAGATCGTTTATTCAACACAAACAACAATACACTTCTGTGGAAAGAACGACTCAAGATCTGCATTGGTGCAGCACTAGGACTACAACATCTCCATGAGAATGCGAAGCAAAGAGTCATCCATTTTTTTTTTTTTTTTGATCGGCAAAAAGAAGACTTTATTGATGGAAAAAGAAAAATTACATCAATAAAAAGGAGCTTGGAGCTAAAACAAGCTCCAACCTCCTAGTTGGTGAGAAACCAACGAGCTAAAACAACCAAAGAGTCATCCATGGTGACATAAAGCCAGCTAATATTCTGTTGGACGAGAATTGGGTTGCAAAACTTACTCATTTCAGGTTTTCCAAATTAATACCCAATAACATTACATTTGTAACACTAACGGATTCAAATGTTTGCGGTTAGGGCTGCAAATGAATAGAGCCGTTCGTGAATAGGTTTGAGCTCGGCTCGGTAAGAGCTCGTTCGAACTCAGTTCGTTAATTTTTTTTTGCGTTCGAGCTCAAGCTCATTAAATTTTTAATAAACAAGCTCAAACATTCTAAAGCTCGGTTCGTAAGCTCAGCTCGTTAGTTGGATCGTTTAATATTTATTATTTATATATTAAATAATATAAAAATATGTATAAAAAATAAGTGAAATATGCTATTTATATATTTAAAAAATATAAATGTAAATAACAGTTAAATATAGATAGTACATTTATATAATAGTGATAGTAGATATTATTATTTTAGTAAAATATGAAATTTTTTTTAGTATGTTCATATATATTGTATATATAATTATATAATCAAAGTTTTAATTGTAACTTTAGTCTCACATGTAAGTATGAATTTATAAATTTTTTGGCTCGTTAAGGCTCGTGAACAGGGTCGAGCTCGAGTCGAGCCTAAGCCAATTCGGCTCGAGCTCGGTTCGTTAAATTTTTATTCAGCTCGAGCTTGAACTCGAGCTCATTAAAATCTTAATAAACAAGCACAAACATATTAAAGCTCGGTTCGACTCGGCTCGTTTGCAGCCCTATTTGTGGTACTATGGGATATAGGGCACCAGAGCTCTGGATGCATGGAAAATTAACAACAAAATCTGACGTATATTCATTTGGTATGGTGTTGTTGTCAGTATTGTGTGCTAAGAAGCCGTATTATGAGCTAGATT
This sequence comes from Camellia japonica, assembly GCA_030407325.1. Classification (NCBI taxonomy): domain Eukaryota; kingdom Viridiplantae; phylum Streptophyta; class Magnoliopsida; order Ericales; family Theaceae; genus Camellia; species Camellia japonica. Next base: position 134,423,528 of record JAPPVO010000031.1, read on the forward strand.
GGGTTTGCAAGTCATTAGTAGATCAGTTCATGAATAGTATCAAAACCATTGATCGAATCATTGATCCAAATCTGATTGGGAAAATAGCACCAGAATGCTTGAAGGAATTTGTCAATATTGCATTAAGTGTATACTTGATCAGGACAACTGGCGACCCTCGATAGACAATGTGGTAAGGACCCTCCAATCTACATTACTATTGCAGGAGGCTTGGGAGAATCATTTTGAGATTGGTGCTGAGTTACCTGTGATTGACCTTTATTGTTGTAGAGTTTTCTCTACTGATGGTTACTGGACAATTGGTGATTTGTGCCTTTTTCCATCAAATGTTGATGATGATCTTGCTGATGATCTTGCTTCGAATCTTGATGGAGGATCGAATGGGTACCTGTCAAACACAGATTTTGACGAATTAATTCGTTAATTAAGAAGCTTTTGGATTTGACTCTTTTAAACTACATGTACGTCTTTACTTTACTTTACCTTTTTTTTTTGTGTGGAGTCTTTTTTTTTATTATTTGTTATGTTTGTCATATGTTGGTGTATGTTAGACAATGTTTCATAGTTGGATGTTTGTATTGATGAGATTTTCTCTTGTGATCGTTGAATTTTTTATGTTCTCATGAATGTGTTGGGATTTCCTTTATGGTTAATTGTCTAATTTGATAGGGTGATAATCCAAGAGGATAACATATAATTTTCCCTATTCATAATATATCTTCTACAAATGAAACAAACAAACAAACAAAAAATTCACATAAATATCTATTTGGGTTAGCTGTTTTATTTTTATTTTTTTGAACTATACTTGGTTTAGCTTGGTGCATGCATTACTTGTGATTATTTGGTAGTCTGGGAGTTCGGTCACGTGATACTCTATGGTAGTATGATTGGTGGAGAAAGTGGACTATTAATTATTTGTGTTGGGTAATTAAGGAACATGAGGAGGCGTAATGAATAGTGATTGGTGAAAGAATATGATTACGTAATATTCCAAGACTATTATATAATTTTCTATTATTACTTGCGCTGTGCATACACCCAAACCAGGGCCGACTTGAGGTAAGGCCAGAAAGGCATTCGCTGCCGAATTCTATCTAAAAAATAGGGCTCCTGAATGATTTAGTTCTTATGTTAGGTACAATTAATTGAAATAAACTGGAATGAAATAATCATTCCATTATAATGTTCATTTTCACGTTCAGTTCACTAAAAAAATGATCAAAAAATATATTATAAACAAAATCATTTTCACCATTGTGAGAGGCTAAGGAATGACAATTCCATTTTATTCAATTTCATTTCAGTGATCCAAATATTACTTTATTGTATTAGTAATTTAAAAATGAAATTTCACTATTTTTTTTAATAAATGAAGTGGTGAATTATTTAATAATAATGGATGGTTATTTGCTAAATGTGTGGATTGTTTATAAAAGATTGTCGATTGTACCAGTTACAATTGCCTCTTGATAAACAATTTCTTTAAAGTTGAAGCTGATCAAATTTTACATTCAATCAACTATGTCGTAAAAAAAGTTGGAATAAATTAAGGAGAATTTACCATAAAGTCTCATTCCAGAAAAGTATGCACGGGAAAGTCTCTTCAATTTTCTTATAGACTATTAAGTCCTATTGAATTTGAAAGGTATACCGTGAGGTCATTTCACTATATTTCATAGAAACAACAAATTTGGGAGTGGTTCATTTGTGCATTATGTTTTATTAAACTTTTGTCAAATGTGTCATTTTTTTTTTTTTTTTTGAAAACATGAAAAATAGTTATATTAAAAAAGTAAACAACATAAAGATTAACAAAAGAAAAACAACAAGATCCTAAAGGGCCGAACAAACAACCATACAGCAAAACAAGAACAAAAAATAATAAATCCGCTAAAAAAACCAATTACGATCTAAGGAAAATCACTGATCTTCTCATAATGTGGTTTGAAAAGCTAAATCTGCATCAAACCAAGTAAGATCTGCATAAAAACCCACTGTCTCTGTCACTGTTGCCAACTCCACCACCGCTGCTGTCGTACTTTGGACACTACTAGAAGTTAGATTTGAAGAGGAAGAACACCTACAATAGTATGGGAGAATATTTGAGAGAAGAGAGAACCTCATTTTTAAATGTGATATCATTTTAATGTATGCACTATTATCTTTTTAAACTTTTGCCAAATATGACAATGGGTTTTTTTTAAACATGACAAGGAGACATTTGTTGCCAAATATGTCATTTTAAAAATATGACAATGGGATGTTATTCTAATGTGTGTACTAATGTCTTATTAAACTTTTACCAAATGTGTCTTTCTTCTTAAAATGTGACAATGGGGCATTTGTGCATTATTGTCTTATTAAATTTTTATCAAATGTGTTATTTTTAAAATGTGATAATGGGTCATCATTTTAACGCTTACACTATTATCTTATTATATTTTTAAATGTAGGTATGCTTCATTTGACATATTTTCGTGTGACACATAGGTTTTATGGGTTCATAAGATTATTTGTAAGAATAAATGATCCATAAATCATGGATATATGATTTATTAGGGGTCATTTGTTAAAGTTTTTGTTTCATGTTTTCTGTTTTTCTTTTCATTTATTTTTTTTAAATTAAAAACAAAAACTTGTTTGGTATATTATTTTCATTTTCAAAAAAATAAAATTGATTACAAAGTTTTCAAAATTTTTGAAAACACAAAAAAGTTGCTTTTACTTGTTTTTAAAACACATATTTGCTTTCTCCTCTTACTCACCAACTTTGGCCACAACCCACTGCCATTTACCACTGACCACAACCTTCCATCGCTGCCAGTGGGTGTTGAGCTCCGACCAACTTCCAACGAGTCTTCGGCTGGTGGGCAGTCATCGTCGTGATTTTTAGCCACCTTTTGACATCCTTCTGGCCACCTCTTGCCCTCAAAACTAACTTCGGCAGAAATCTTTGGCTACCCTCCTTTACTGATCACATCTATCCATCCTCCATTTCTGACCATCCGGCAGCTCATAAAATATATTTCTCAAATTTTTTTAATTTATTTTTCAAAACATTTTTGTACATCAAACAAATTTTTTTTTTTGTTTCTGTTTTTTATAAAAATAAACGAAACCTTGTTTCTTATTTTTTGTAAACTAAAACGTTAATAAACAAGGCCCCATAAATTAATAATGTTATCCATCGAAAATGTCCAAAATCTATTTCAATAATTATAATTTATGTCTATCTCAGTAACTATAATTATGTCAATTATAAAATCATATGAAATTACTCATAAAATAAAATATTATAAGGGACATTTACACACAAGTCCCATTTTGTGAACTTATACTTCATTAAATCCTAGATAAGATTTTTTTACTGCTTCAAGTCTCATTAATTTTTAATAAACGAAATTACCCTTCAAATAATTGTTGTTCATCATTTGTAATTGTTTATAAAAAAAAAAAAAAAAGTATAGTGATGCGACATTTATTTTAATTGTCAAAATTTCAAACCATCATAATTTTTACAATATACATTTATTTTTTATAAAATTTATATTTCTAGAATCAATACAAAGAAAACTATAAAACAAGATTAATATTAAATAAAAATTATATAAAAATAAAAATGCATTTTTTTGTTATAAATTGACGATTTAAACCATTTTTAATAGTGATTTTTCTTGACTTACTTAATTAACAATATTTTTTTTTCTAATTTTTTCATTTTTTTTAGGTTTAAAACTAAGAATATTCTCAGTTTAAAACTAGAAAAATTGACTCAATTTTAAAACTAAAAAAAAAAAATTTTTGAGAAATTTTAAAAAAATTGATAATATTTTCAATTAATACTGGAAAAAAATTTCTCAATTTTACTGGATAATTTCGCAAACTGAGAAATTATTAGTTTTGTACAGCTAAAAAATTTATTTAATATTGGTCTTATTTGATAGATCTCATTGTGCGGATTCCAAAAATATAAATTTTATTAAAAATAAATGTGTATAATAAAAGTTATGAAAATTTTAAGTTTTGGGACAAAAAAAGAAAAAGAAAAATGCCACATAAGCAATATCACTTGAATAATAGAAAATATCTAGTGTTTTGAGGCATGGTTAGCTGATTACCAAAAGATTTTTGATTGGTAGATAATCTAGAATCCACAATTTTGTATTGGGACATGAGGCATAATGTTTGGTGATTAGTGGATAACATTGTAATGTGGCATACCTAATAATTTTTATTAACACTCAATGAATTGAGATCTCAGTTCCTTCTGCCTTTTAATAATGATACAACAGTCATATATATACATAAATATTTTGAAAATAGAACTTTATGGGTTAAAAAAAATGAATGAAAACTTAATGAATAATGAACCTTACCAATAGGACTTTTAAATAATTAACCTATATTATTATTATTGTGAAAGATAAATCATAATCGAATTATTCACAAAATTACAATATTTTCAAATTGAACTTATCACCTAATATTTTAAATAATTTTTGTGCATAGCATTAGTAAAAACTAATAATTTTAATATTTATATATGCAAGCAAATTTTGTGTCAATGTGAGTTCAAAAAAATAATAAATTACGAAACCTTTTTTTCCCTTAAATATGTATAAAGCCTATTTTTTAAATTCGCCTTGGGACCCCACGAAGTATGGGCAACCTTGACCCAGACTCTACCTTTTTTTTTTTTTTGATCGGCAAAAAGAAAACTTTATTGATGCATATATTGGAATTTACATCAATAAAGAGGAGCTTGGAGCTAAAGCAAGCTCCAACCTCCTAGTTGGTGAGAAACCAACGAGCACAACAGACAAATGAAACAAAAGCGAAAAAACCAGGAAAAAAATATACACCAACAACCAAACCAGAGTGGGCAGTGCAGCACACCAGAATAGAACAGCACCAAGCAAAACAGCAGCATAACACAACAGCAGCACCAGAATGACCCAGACTCTACCTAGTCATATATAATAGAGGAAATTTCATTTTGCTCTCCAAATTATATCTCGATAATCAATCTAACCTCTGTACTTCTTATAATTTCAATTTACATCTAACTATTTAATTTTGGATCAATTTCGTACACCTGCTACCAAACTATTCCCAAAATATCAATTAGACCCCTAAACAATACGAACTTTGGGGGTCTAATTGATATTTTTGAGATAGTTTAGGGGGGCAAAAAAAATTTTCAAATGAAATTTCAATGCCACGTTGACAACTTCCATTTGATTATAAACGACAACAACAGGGGTGAAATTGATTCAAAATCAAATAGTTTAGGCAAGTACAGGAGTTAAATTGATCATCAAGGTATAGTTTGGGAGGTAAAATGAATTTTCTTCTATATGATATGGTTCATTCCTTGTCAAAAACGATACATTTTTTTTTCAAAGAAAAAAACATTGAAGAAGGTTTTTTTCCGGGGGGAAAAAGCACAAGGCTTAAAATATTGTACATTCGACAATAAGTCATCCACTAAAGTATATCAGAGTACAAAATAGATCCCAAAAGGAATAACAAGAACCTCCACGTATGGAGGATATGAGTCTCCACATAGGGAGAAAAACAAATCTCCACGTAGGAAGGAGAAAACCTCCATAAAAAGAAGAAACCTCTACATAGAGAAATATTATCACAACAGAAAAGAAAAAACAAAACAAAACAAAATGATCACTATCAAACAAACAATACCAATCACTTTCATGATCCATTCATCATGGCAACTGGTAGCTTTAGTACCTTAATCCCTGTCTCTACATTACAAAATAAAACATTATGGATCTGAGATGGTCACCTAGTGTATAACAATGTATTTGATAGTATTGGATCTCGATCTGAGTCTAGATGTAAAAGCTTTCCTGGTGGCAAGCCAATGATAGAGAAAAGATGAGCAGTAGTGGCTAGTATGGTGATAGTTATTGCAAGAGAACAAACAGAGGGGAGAGGAAGGTTAAAAGTAAAGAAGTTTCAATACAACTCAACTTATCATTCAAGAATACAATGAATCTCTTTAATAGAGTTGGTTACAAAGAGTCGGTTACAACTGTTAACCATACCATGGTGAAACTAACTAAAGTGAGTTTACAGTTTACAAGCTTAACTCTAACTAACTACAACTTGATGAATGAACACGTGTAGCTCTCTGCTCTGGTGCATGATCATTAGGAACACATGTAGCTCTCTGCTCTGGTGTATCACCAGCAGCAGGGGAGTCCTTATCAGGCCCCCTCAAGCTCAGGGGAGGACAAAGCCAATGGAGAGAAGAAATTTGGAGAAGGTTGAATACCAAGCCCGTGGGGCTTGTTTAAGCCCATATAAAGCCTTGTGAAGTTTGCAAACATGATAAGGTTGTTGAGAATCAATAAATCCTTGCGGTTGAGTCATATAGACCTCTTCTTCCAAAAACCCATGTAGAAAAGCATTGGAAATATCCAATTGCTTAATCGGCCAGTTGAAATGCAAAGCTAAGCATAGAAGAATTCGAATTGTAAGCTATTTGGCAATAGGACTAAAAGTCTCATGGTAATCCAAACCTTCTTCGTGAAGATACCCCTTAGCAACAAGGCGAGCTTTGTGGCGAGCTATAGAACCATCAGAGTTCTTTTTAAGGCGAAAAACCCATTTAGAACCAATAGCCTGTTTACTCGGTGGCAAAGGAACTAAAGTCCAAGGGGATTGCCGGTGAAGAGCTTGATACTCCTCAAGCATAGCTTGAGACCATGCCTTAGAAGAGCAGCAACTTGGTAGGAAGAAGGCTTAATATGGTCAGAGGTAATAATAGCAGATAACAAATGAGACTGGGAGTGAGAAGAAACAGATTTGGACCTGGTGGTCATAGGATGGATGTTGGAAGGTGCTAGAAGAAGGGAGTAAGGCTGAAGATCAACAACCAAAGAACCAAAAGATAATGAGGAGGAAGGAAGAATAGGAGAAGGTGCAACAATAGGGGCAACAGTAGGAGAAGGAAGTGCAGCACTAGAAGCAGCAGTGGGTAGAGCAGTAGGTGCAGTAGTGGGTATAGCAGTAGAGGCAGGAGGAACAGAATGTGGAGGTGCAGGAGTAGGGACAGAAGATGCAGGATATGTAATACCAGTAGGAACAGAACATGAGGAAGAGCCAGCAGTAGGAGACAAAGCTGAAGACCAAAAGAAAGACCTCAAGTGGTCCGAAGAGGACTGTGGAGAAGAAGAGATGGTAGAAAAAGGGAAGGTGGCCTCATGGAAAACTACATGACGAGAAATGTATATCTTACCTGTGAGAGGATCAAGACAGCGATAGCCTTTAGTAGAGGGAATATAACCTAAGAAGACACAAGGAATAGACTTGGGATGAAGTTTGTGAGGGGAATAAGGCTTGAGCCAAGGAAAACAAAGACAACCAAAGGTGCGAAGAAAAGAGAAGTCAGGAGAGTGATGAAACAGTTTCTCAAAAGGAGTAAGATCTTGAAGCTTAGAACTAGGCAACCTATTGATTAGAAAGACAGCAGTAGCAACTGCATCAAACCAATATGATAAAGGCACATGAGAGTGTTGCAAAAGAGCTATAGATGTCTCTATGATATGTCTGTGTTTGCGCTCGGCAACACCATTTTGAGGTGGAGTATAAGGACAACTTAGTTGATGATCTATACCATGAGCCGTTAAAAATTTCTGAAACTCATTGCTAAGAAATTCAGAACCATTATCAGTTCGTAAAATTTTGAGATGCACATCAAATTGATTTTCCACAAACTGTTTGAAAGCAATAAACTTGGAAAACACTTCACTTTTATAGTGTAAAGGAAACAACCAAGTAAACCTACTGAAATCATCAACAAACAACACATAATATTTGTAACTAGTAGAAGAAGATTCAGAAGTGAAAGGTCACCATACATCACTGTGAATAAGTGCAAGAGGTTGATTTACAGATGTAGTAGAAAGACTGAAGGGAAGTCTATGGCTCTTAGCAACAGAGCAATGCTTACACAATGAAGAGGACTTATTAACAGATTTAGACAAATGAAATTTATTACAGAGAATTTGAAGCTTATGTAAGGATGGATGTCCTAGTCGAGAATGCCAATCCTCAGGAGCACTAAGAGCTGTAACACAAGCTTGATGAGATGAGATGAGAGGATGGAAACTAGGAAATTGATACATGCCATCAGAGTGAGATCCTTTGTACAAGACAGCTTTACTAGTCTTGTCCTGAATCACAAAAGTATCAGCATCAAATGTCACAGTGCAATTGTTATCAGAAATAAGCTGATGAACAGAAACTAAATTTGAGGAGATTTGAGGGACATGAAGAAGATTATTAAGAGTAAAAGAATGAGAAGGTGTAGGGAGAATTCCTTTACCCTTATGATGAATAGGAAGAGAATTTCCATCACCAACTAGCACTTGCTCATTTCCTGAATAAGGTTGATAAAGATTGAGATTCTGAAGATCATGAGTAACATGACTGGTAGCAGCTGAATCTAGAAACCAATTATCAGAGGAATTTGCAGCAGATGCAACATATGCCTTGTTCTGAAACTCAGAAGAAGCAGGTGAACCAAGTAAAGACTTAGAATTAGCAGCTTGATACGAAGAATCCATGCGATACCAACAATTGAGAGCAGTGTGATTGAATTTTCCACAAATCTGGCAAGTCACAGTACCAGATCCAAAACGACCTCCTCTGGTGTTTTTCTGAGAAGAAGATCGAACTCTATAAGAGCCTTGATTATATCCTCGATTATAACCCCGAGATCCAGAGGAATTATAAGAAGAAAACTTCATATGAGACTGGGAACCAGATGGAGCAGCATAGGCAACATGAAGATCAGACGAAACTTTGGCTGCACTTTCTACATGAATGGCCTCTGAACACAAGAGTGATGACAGAACTTCCATGGACACTGATTCAGATCTAGCACGAATTGTAGTCTTAAAAGCATTATATTCTGACGGAAGGCCATTAAGTGTCAAGAGAACAAGATCTTCATCATCTATTGCCGAACCAGCAAGGGACAACTGATCAGCAATCACTTTGATCTGTGACAAGTAATCTTCCATTGAATTCGAAGCTTTGACAACACTATGGAGCTTGTTTTTAAGCTGATGAATATGAGAGCTTGAGAGAGAAGTAAATCTCTTCTCAAGCGTACTCCATACTTCATGACTGGTCTTGAATTAACACACAAAAGTAAAGATTGAAGAAGACAGAGTTGCAGTAACACAGCTTAACAAATGTGCATCTATAATCTGCCATTGATGAAGATCTGGATTAAGAACATCTATACCAGCAACATCTTTGGGAACATCTGATGGTAAAGCAATGGAGCCATCGATGTATGAAAGCAAGTTAGTAGCTCGTAAGATATTGTGCCATTGATTCTTCCAAACGATGAAGTTATTGCTATCTAATTTGACTGTAACAAAAGAATTAAGATTTGCAATTAGAAAAGATAGATTTGAAGGAAGTTGAAAGGAAGAAGATGGCGTAGAAGCCATTGAAGGATCTGTAAGCTCAGTGGAGCACAGTGCTCTGATACCATAAAGAAATTTCAATACAACTCAACTTATCATTCAAGAATACAATGAATCTCTTTAATAGAGTCGGTTACAACTGTTAACCATACCATGGTGAAACTAACTAAAGTGAGTTTACAGTTTACAAGCTTAACTCTAACTAACTAACTCTAACTAACTACAACTTGATGAATGAACACGTGTAGCTCTCTGCTCTGGTGCATGATCATTAGGAACACATGTAGCTCTCTGCTCTGGTGTATCACCAGCAGCAGGGGAGTCCTTATCAAAAAGCACCACCATTTTCTCCCTAAAGAGCTTTGAGAGAGAGACTTGTTGAGTGAGTACTTATGGCTCTATTTGGATACTTATAGCCATCATCTTGCTTATATTAAACTCGATAGAATGTTAGAGGATTAATAAATTAGCATAATCACACAAACACGAAAGTTAACAAGGTAGGAATATGTGCCTGGCTATATCGACAACACAAATTCATTGTATATGGGAAAGGCTACTACATGCACCCAAAAAAAAAAGATGCATATGGTATGCACCTACAAAAACTATAACTGCTACTACAAAATATATAACTTTTATCACAAAATGTATAAATTTTTTCTTATTATAAAATATATAACTTTTTACCCCTTACAAAAGTATAACTATTACTACAAAAAGCATAACAACGCTTATGCATAACTTTAGGAGTGCACACCACAATTTTATCATTCATAATTTTCAATACAAAAATCGTAAATAAAAATAATATTCTTTCTTACAGTATACAAATGCACATTGTAGCATTTTCTTTCTTACATAGTCTTCACTATTTGCCTATAAAGGAAAAAAAAAAATCAATTTTATTTTATTTATTGAATGATTCATAATTCTGTATTTCAGTAATCACAATATAAAACCTTCAACACCAAATTTTAATGAACTTGTTTCAAAATATTAATGTTCTACACAATGCCATACTTACAACGAACTCCATGACATTTTCCTACTAGGCAAAAACTAAAAATAATAATACCGCCATGACTAATGTGTTCAAATAAAAAAACAAAAAAAAAAAAAAACATTCAAAGTACTCATGCTTAAAATCAGGTTTTAATTCCATACTTTCTTTTGTAATCTTTTTGAAACTGTTCTAAAATCTTTGACGGGCCCTTGATCTCAGATGATCAATCTTGAGCTTGCATCCTGGTGTGATAAGGTTACGTTTGAATGTTAGATTTGGGTAAAAATTATGGAAGGAAAAAAAAATGAGATGGAAATGTAAGAAAATACATTTTCTCATCCTTTTATTTTCTGTCATAAATCTTTATCCAAATTTATGATCTAAAACATAACTGAAGATAATCTTAGCATAGCAATTAAGAAGCCCATGTTCAATGTACAAGTGAGTTGTGTTTTATAACTGTCAATGTACGCCATGCTTGTTAGCGTCCATAAATCTATTGAGAGTTCCTAATCAGAACCGAATTCTCTTATAGTTTCAACATGGTATCAGAGTGAGATTGATTGCAAATGGGTTTGAGTTGAGTTTTTTTTATTGGCATTTAGGATTTGATATATATAAATAATTGAGTCTTCGTTTTTTCCCAATTTTTGTGAGTTAAGAGGTTATGATCGGATGGTGCAAAAGAAAAAGAAGAAAACAAAAATTGAATTTTTTTACGGTGAAGGTTAAAAGTAGTTGTCTGATACTCTCAACATGCGTGTCTACAAATTCATAGGATTTGACCCATTGAGCGAGTGTTTCTCCAGGTTCATATGGATTTGACTCGTTCAAAAGATTGTGATAAAAAAAGATTTGTTTCCAATGACTGGAACACAAGACGAGTGTCTTGAAAAGTGTGAAGCCCTAAGGGCTAGACAATCTAAAACTGAGGATAGCTGATTGTCAGAGTGTGCTTTTGGATGCAATCAAGAATGTTGATTGTTGCAGTGCAGAACCATAATGGAGAACAGACAAATTGAAGTGGTGATTTCATTCAAAGTTGTACCCAAGGAAATTCTCGAGAAATTGTTTCTTCCACCAGCAAGTTATGTAGTTGAGAGGTATGGACCAGATCATAATCCATCTTCATAACAAATGTTGAAGATGGTTATGGGAAAAAGAAGATTTATGGAAGAAAAGAAACAACAAATTAATAAAGAAGCTGAGCAATAAGCTGCATTTCAAGCAATTGAACATTTGAAAAGTCGTTATGGAATTCAGATTGACGATATCAACTTTAACGAGTTCGTATGCAGATTTGTGTGACTCGTACATAAAAAATTTTGCTGAAAATGAAGACTTGAAGAAGCAGCTAAAAGATGCGTTCGATCCTACTGAAGAATCATTTGGTGAAAACATGGAATGATGAAATTCAAAATTAAGGAGGAATTTGTTGGAATTTAATTTAGAATTAATGTTAGATACATTAAAATGTTTAGTTTATTAAAGTTTGAAGGGTCATTTGGTTAAGTTCATTGTGTTTTGGTGAATGTATTTGGGAAAGTACATGAATGTATTTGGTGAATGTAACAAATCCTCTCTATAAAGAGGTTAGTGATCATTGTAACTATATAATAAAGACAAAGCGAGAAAGGAAAAGAAGAAATTTGAATATATAGAGTTTTGATTAAGGTATTTGTGTATGTACAACCTTCGGGTCACACATCTTCACAAGTTTTGTTTTATATATATAAGTGAGTTGTGTTTTATTATTGTTAATGTCCGCCATGCTTGCTAGCATCTATAAATCTATAGAGAGTTCCTAATCGGAACCAAATTCTCTTAGGCCTTGTTTGATTAACAGGATTAATAGTTAAATGATTAATAATCCTATAAATCAGTGTAGAATTAGTTATCAAATAAAATTAGTGAGGTAATCATTTATTATGTATTCAATTTATTTTATTTTTCTTTCATACTTGAAATTATGATCTCCAACCCTTCTTAATATTAAAAATTTGCTGATTTCGTCGGATTGAATGCCCGTTGTACATTTAATTTGATTAATAAATTTACAATCAAACATAAGACTGTGAGTCTATGGATTAGTAATTACAATCCTACGCTATAATCCTTTTTATTTTTTTGATCAGTAAAAGAAAATTTTATTGATAAAACATACGAGGTATGATAAGATACAATAAAAAAAAAAAAAAAAAAGGAGGTGCAAAAGCATCGCTATAATCCTACTAATCAAACATACTCTTGTAGTTTCAAGGGAGATGAGGGTTGTCAAGGAGGAATAGAGAGGGGGGTCACCAATGAAGAAAAGGGTTTGCAGTAGGGGATAGGAACTGGGGGAGGGTGACTGAAGGAGGAGTTGCCAGAGGAAGGTTGTAGGAGTGGGGATCCAAAGGGTAGAGTAAGAATAATGGTGGGTGCTCGTTAGTCAACTTCCATTATTTTCTGTATAAAAAGATGACTAAAAAAAGTCAAATTGTATATTATTTTTTGGTCCTTGACCTTTTCCTATCGATAATAATAATAATAATAACAATAATACATCAATAATTTTAATTCTACATTAAACATCACTACTAAAAGGATACAACACAAATCATACTCGCCAAAATATCATTGTATTTGGTTTTAATTTGTCGAATTTTATTTTTTCAAAATTAATTTTTTTATTTTTCATGTTTTTTTAGTTTTTAGTGAGTATTTTTAAAATTTTAAGCAATTTTTTTTTTTACTTTTTTACATGCACCTTACTTAGATTTATTTAAAAAGTAAAATATTTATAAAAAAAATATTTTAAAAAATCAATAAAAACACAAGAATACAAACAAATGTACTAAATTTTTATTTTTTTAAATATATTTTTAGTATTTAGTGATTTTTTGTAAAAAAAAAATCACAAATATTAAACTTTTTAAGTATATTTATGTTAGGTGTATCTAAAACAAATAAAAAAAAACCCTTAAATTATTAAAAAAAATCAGTAAAAACAAAAAATAGGCAACAACAAAAAATTTCAATTTTCCAAAAGATAAATTTAGAAAAACTCAAACCAAACAAAGTCTAGAAGTCAATGTTTCAAAAAGAGAGCAGAGAGCAGTTTGATTGATTAATACTGTTTCAGCCAGAGAGCACTTTGTCTTTCTTATCTCTGGAAACTCATCTTTGAACATCACCAGAGATCTGAATCCAGTGTAACTGCCACATTCTTTTCACTGGCTGTGATGCAATCAACAACGAACAACTTTAATGAAGAATTAGTTATTGGGGTTGGTGGATTTGGTAAGATATATAAAGGGTTCGTTGACAATGGTGCTACAACTGTTGCCATAAAGCGGTTGAATGCGGAGTCCAATCAAGGCGCAGAGGAGTTCTGGAATGAGGTCGAGATATTATCTAAGCTCCGGCACACTCATCTTGTTGCTTTGATCGGCCAATGCAGCTATTGACAAGAAATGATCCTTGTTTACGAATATAATGCTCGTGGGACCCTAGCCAATCATCTCTATAAGAGAAGTAGAAACCACAATGGACTTAATACTTCTCATCTCACATGGGGAATCAAGATCCTCTCCTTGTATTTTCTCCTTACATTTCCTACTTGCAGGGCCATTGGGTCCACTTTTAAACCCAATTTTGATAATCCAAACCGTTCATATTTTAAGATTTGTTCAGTATATCATACTCGTAAAAGATCAAGTTGATCGGATATCAGAAAGCATGTGTTCGGAAAACTCACATGGGAGCAAAGGCTTCACATGTGCATTGGTGCAGCACGAGGGTTAAACTACCTTCATACTGGTACTGACCAAAGTTTCATACACCGAGATGTGAAGAACACAAACATTTTGTTGGATGAGAATTGGGTAGCCAAGATTTCAGATTTTGGGCTGTCCAATGGCACTACAAGCTATTCAGCAATTTATGTTAGTACAAAAATCAAAGGTACATTGGGGTACTTAGATCCGAATTATTTCTATTCCTACAGACTAACCAAGAAATCTGATGTGTATTCCTTTGGTGTGGTGTTATTGGAAGTTCTCTGTGGGAGGCCGCCAGTGGATAAAAGACTTTGAGGAGGAGGAAATTAGTTTAATCCTTTGGGCTCAACGACACATTAAAAAGGGAATTGGATGCTATGATACTTCATAAAATAAAATAAATGCATCAAATATATTTGGTCATATATATTTCTAAGATTTAAGTGACTGAATTTTGTAATCATCACTTATGCTGCTTGTATGTAGTTTGATAAATTGTAGTGTTGTTAATGGATATTAATTTTCATATTCACTGGTTGAAATTAAAATATTCATAATTTTGGGTATTTTTTTAACAGTTTGGATTATCGAAATTGATTTTAAAATGGGTCTACTAAATCCAAATACTCTCTCAAGTTGAGATCACAATTTAAGGGAAGTCAAACCCTTTTTATTTAGGGGTACTTACCAATTAATCCTATTAACTAGACTTATTTACCTACAGGTCCTAACTAATAAATTTAACAATATAAAAATAAGAGAGTGATAAATTTATCACTAAAAATTTATTATAAAAATAAGAGACTGATAAATTTATCACTATAAATTTATTCATAAAAAAAAAGGACTGATAAATTTATCTTTATCACTTAATAAATTTATCAAATAGGACTTAATGAGTAATAAGTCTCCAAAGTAGGACCTATTGAGTAATAAGTCTCCAAAGTAGGACCTATTGGTAGTTTACCCATTTATTTATCTATCGAAATTATTTTAACCTATCTCCCCATATTTTAACATATCTATCCAAATTATTTTAATTTATTTGTCCTAGTATTTTTACTTATTTGTTCAAATTATTTTAACTTATTTTGGACAAATATGTACTTGAAGCTTAAAATTCAAAAAAAAAAAAAAAAGTCATTTATGATTTTAAAATTTCAACATGTCATAATTTCATGCTAGGTGGTCAACTTTGAATGATATTTTTCTTTTATTTCATGGATTTTTTTCAAAAGATTTTAGTTTAAAGTCCTGATATTAAGATCTTATAAGATAAAAACATGCAATATTTTTCATAATAATTAGGGTCCCTCAACATTTTCACAGAAAAAATGCAGTACAGAGTTCAAAGTGAAATTTTACAGAGAAATTTCTACTTCACAAGAAATTTCCACTCATAATATTATTAAGGAATCTTAACTAATAAGAAAAAAAAAATACCAGATCTCTCCTACTAGCAAAAGTTGGAGAGAGATTTTTATTATTTTATCCTTTTTCAAAACAATAATGTTAGAAATCTCAAAAGTTTTATCAATTTTTCTACTAAATCTATCCATCTGAAACTGGTGAAGGCAATCTTTCGCATTTACTTTCGCAAAAAAATTGTACT